>JABFQD010002909.1:0-14221 GCA_022817045.1 Psix sp. ZL-2020 | reverse complement strand
TAAAACAAATGCAATTAAAAAGTGGGAAAAATTCTGTGATTTTATCCTAATGCAATTGAAAACTATCATTACTATAAAAAACTTTAACCAAAGAAAAAAAATGTATCATAAACTAAAATAATAAATAAATGTTATAATATTGTAAATAAATCTTTAGATAAATTTTAAATTAAACTCTAATTCAATTAAAAACTGTTCAATATTTTTTTGAATTTGGTTTTGTTTACTTTAATTAAAAAGAAATTAATTTTTCTTTTCTGTCTCTTAAGTTTTTAAAATAAAATTTCCAGAATCATTTATTAATTATTATAGATGTTATGTGTGAAGTTGCCCACCGATATCAAAAAGTAAAAACGAACGTCGCCCCATCACTGCATTGTCTTTTTTAAATTAGAAAATTGGACAATAAAAAAAGAACAAATGTATATGTGTATGTTGTAAAATAAATGTATACAAATATTTTTTTTCAAATCATTTCATTAAATTAATTGATAAAAAATCTGTAAAATTTTTCGAAAATATTCTTAAATTAACTGAAAATCGGTAAACAAAAACATATTGTGTATGACATTGTTTACACAAAGATATACATATCTTTTTACTTGCAGAAAGGATAAGAAAACTAATTTCACATTCCTTCAATCTTCTTATTCATCAATTTTCTCAAACCAATGATTTGATTTAATTAGCAAGAGACAAGATTAAAATGTATTCTCAGGTTCTATTTGCGTAAGATCACAAAAGTGTTGGAAAATTAAAGCATCTTAATATTTAATCATGTTTCGTCGTGTCGCAATTGCAGAGCTAAAATGCTTTTTTTATGGCATTTTCGCGTCAATTGAATGGGAGGAAAAAAGGCGAGCGAAAACAAAGGGTTTGCAAGAGTTGCGCGATAGTGATCGGAAAATCTCGGAAGTCTGGTCTTCTCTCAAGGGGTTGCGAAGTCGCAGACTCCACGCGGCGGTTTCTTACTCGACGTCGCGTGACAGTTCGCAACTCGCGATTGTGCGTCACGTCTGTGTGCGTGCACTCGCGTACGTATATCTTATTCTAATTCTCCTGGGGTTCCGCACGTATGACTCCGTTCGTTACGGCCGACATAACAATGCATGACGTAATTCTGGGGTCGAATCCTCCTTGCCTCCTCCGTGCAACATTACAGGAAAGTGAAACTCTCGGAAACCAGGTCACACCCACATCGTGCTCACCGCACTGGATCGCGTTCTGTGGATCTACGAAATAAAACAGAGGTAGAGATAAACTGCTCACTACATCTACGACGTCCGTGCTTCGCAAAAATTATGCTCTTTTATTTTGAATATATATGAGCCTTGCGTAATTGTATATTGCCAAATTTAAATCTCACTACGATTTATTTTGATGTTTATTGTTCTGCTATTTAAAAAGGAATTACTTTCTTTTATGCCCGTGAAAGTAAGAGTACTTTGTATGAGATAATGAAAAAATTATATTTAGAAATCAAATTCGAGGTTAAGAACATTCTGAGAAGTCCCACAAAAAAGAACAAAAAATCATATATACAATTGGCAAAAACAATTTTTTATTTCGATGCATGTTATTCAAGTGTTTTTGATAGTATTATGTAAAGATAATTACAAGAAAGAACTTAGGAGATTGGCTTATTTTCTTTTTTCCAGCGAGTAGGTCTATAATAATAGTCTAACTTGAAATTAGGTGAATACGTTCAACAACCATGATTTTGAAAAGAAAAGTGAAGCAACTTTCCGTTATGCAAGTTAGGAGTAAATTGTCAACCAAAAGAGTTCAACGTAGCCACTGGTATGCATAATAATCTTTTTTGGCAAAAAGATTCGATTATTGGAGTATAGATTTAAGTATACTCGTACTAATACAGTTAAATCTGTCTCATAGTAAAATCTAATTCTTGGAACTTTATTATACTTCGTTGGTGTAAACTACGGGCAATTACAGTCAATTGTTTCCAAAATGGAATATGAGTAGCAGTTAATGGGAAGTACTTATTATTGCCATTTTAATAATGACAACTGGCTGTCGAGGTAAAAGAAGACATTATCAGATGCTGTCTTATTTCTAACTGTGACTTTTCAGACTGAATTCATTTAAGGCTTATTACTATTTGAAGCATAAGTAAAAATTAATTAGAACATTATGTATTCAGAAGTAGATCATACTTTTCTAGTTGGTTCTTTTTCAAAAATTTTAATTGTGATATGTTTTATCGACTAGCTGTATTTTGTCCGTCAGTACAGAGTGCTGATATAATTATAAGTAATAAAAATGATTACTGTTTTTGATATCGATAAAAATCTTAATTTAAACAACCAAAAGTGTATTAATTTTTCTTAATTGAAAATACATTCTACTTTAAAATTTTGTGTTCGTCGAATACACTTGATTCAGTGTATTAAATGTATAAATATATTGAAAAGAGTGATATATATTCATATCCATACTGGTTTGTAACGGAAAACGAAGTGCGATTCAGAACCTGTAATTTTATTATCTTTCATTAGGTTATTTATAGTTTTTGAGTTCATTCATTTGTATGAGATAATAACTGATTATTTTATTGAGTTCGATTTACTTATCATTTAAGTATTCGATAAATAAATATAAAAGTGCATTAATTTTATTTTAAGTATATTTATTAGTAGAATTGCAAAACATTTATGTAATATTTATCGAAATAGTTGAGGTGGGTCATAAATGATTAATAAAACTAGTGTAATAAACCGAAGACATATTATTGGTATGACAATGCAGAACAGAATCATTCATGATCTTGCAAACAAAACTTCTATGTCTGACATAGTACCTTAGAATTCAAATTATGTAAGATATTCATTTCTTGATAAAATATTAAATGTTGTATTGCAGTGGCCATCGCAATGTATTAATTGAAATTTAATTTTTCTTATACATAAATTACAAATGAAAGTATAAGTAAGTATAATTTGTGATCCAACTTTAACAATAAGATTAATCGAAAATGTTAATAGATACAGTTGAATATAATTTAAATACCTCGGACCATTTTTATTCGATAATAAGATTTCTAGCAGCTTCTCGTAAAATTACGCAATATGAGTCAACTTTGTTGACCTTCTTTTATGAGTTACTCTTGTTGAATCAACAAAATATTTCGTTGAGTGAAATTTGTGGTATCGCTGTTTTATATACACTTAATTAGAGGTATGAATATTGCATCAAATTTTTCTGGAAATCTTAATTTATAACTGAGTGAATAAAAATTTTAGGGCTAAATCAAATTATAACATTTTATGCAAACTGTAATTTTACCATATTAACCTCATATATAAATAAAGTATATATTATACCAAACGCTAAGTGTAACTTGATTAGGAGGTCAATGAAAACTGATAACGTTTATCTACAAGCAGAAAATTTTGTGCGTAACGAGCTGTCATATTTGAACGAATAGTTTGTTCTACAATTTGATTAATTTGCAATAAAATTCTAAGAACAGATCTAACAATTATGTAAATTTATTGCATGATAAAAATTCTCGTCTTTGATCAAGTTATAATAAAACTTCCTTTTATTTATTTTAATGATGTAATATTTATGGTATATTTTTACGTTCAGTTTATTGTGCTTACGTGTATATAGAGAAATAAATATTTCAATTAAAGTGAATAAATAAAGCAGAATGATTATTACGTAAAATGACAACATAATTTTGTTCTTCGTTATGTTAATGTTTGGAACAACTTTATCATCAAATAAACTTTACGAAAAATCGAAAGATATAGAATATCATAAATGGAATATTCGAACGAAGTTCGTTTTTTACGAATTAAAATGTGATGCATTCTTTTCGCACTTTATGCTACAACATTGAACTGTTTTAGGTCACTGGGATATGTCCATCCTACGCAAAATTATGTTTTTTTTTTTTCAGTACAAATTATTCTTGCGAAATGAATGATTTAGGAATAATAAAAAGCGACTGTTGAACCATTCAATTAAAATTTCGAGAATACATTTAACATATATATATATAATTTATCACAAAAAGTCACGTGAAAATAATATTATTATACGAGAAATAACTTTCTTTTATTAATATTTTCATCTTCAACGAGTAATAACTTTAAATGTGATATACGAAAAGTAAGTGGCAGATGTGTAAATAACATATCAGATGATGACAACAAAGTGACAGTGGTGTAATTTTTCATAGCAAATTTGTGATGACGTTGGAAAGGCGGAACAAAAATAATTGTTTGCAAAGCGAAAAATGTGATTGAGTATATAGTGGAAAATATATTTGGAGGTAGCTCTTTCTAAGAACGACCTGGCCGCTTTGGCGTATCAAGTGCAGTAACAAGTAGTGTGTTCGTTCTTGACAGGAATGATCAGCCAGCGCGTGTTTGCACGTGTGACTTGGTTCGTAGCATAGATACGATAAGTCGATGCAGCTAGCACGGATATATGTGCACATCCGATTTCGTGGCAATATCTAGGTATTGGACCGCGCGCGTGTGAGTGCAGAACGTTGCCAGAGCTCGCAACCCTAACCTATATACTGTTAGCCAGAATAAAGACAGTCGAAGAAGGCGGATATAGCGTTGACTTAGAAAGTACGCACACGAGCTGCATCGACCATCATATCACACATACATAATTTTAAACAAAACACAGTTTAATCGACGCTTATTATCCAGTAATGCATTCATCAATTTCGATTGAACAATGCTCGGATTTTCACGCTGATCAAACATGGTCTATTCGTATTCTATACACTTCAAATGTCATATAATCTCGATGTATTTTGTTACTTAAATTAATCGTATATACATTCAGCTTTGACAAATACAATAAACTTCAAACTGCTTTTCTTTGTCATTCCCACAACCTTTCTCTCTTCAACCTTCTTCATATTTTTATACTGACTAAAAATAAGGTCTGATTAGCTCATCATTATAGAAAACTCATATAAAATCAAATAAATGTTACAATTCGTCTGGATCGTTTTCAAATGAAAATTGAATATTTGCTGAAAAAGCGTACTAGTTTGTCATTTGTAGGGCGAATAAAATGTTTTAAATGAACTTCATGATGTGGTGACACGCGTGCGATTGTTTGCTCTGCTTTCGACAAATTGATTATCTTGCACTTCAGAAATTTCGCGATGTTTTACTTTTTCGTGTGTATGCGGGCCTTCTCTCGTACATGTGGCCTCTTTAAATAAGCGTTTTCGCTGAGTAGCATTGGCAGACATTACATCTAAAATCAGAGTCCTCTGGCCTCGACATCTGCGTGCAGACAACACGGCGTCAAAACTTTGTTCATTATGTCACGACTTGCGTCGAAAATTTCATCGCAGCGATTAAAACATTCTGTGATTATTTTTTCAAACAAGACTTTGGATATTTAATCAATTTTTAACGAATTAAAATGTGGGTTGAAATTTCGTAATTTAGAATTAGCTGATTATGCTTAATGCTTGTGTATTAAAATGATACACATATCACGAATTATGAATGCAAATATTTTTTGATATTAAATTTCAATGAAACTGACTTTTTTACAACCTGTTACGGGTTTCTTATCTGCACTTATTAATTTGTTGATAGGTTATAAACATTTTTCTTATTGCAGTTTTAGTCTCCAATTAAATGCAAATCTAATATTTATGAAATTCCATGCTGAATTCACCACCTGGTCGAATGTAGAGAAATTCTTTTCGAAAGTGATCAAATCAATCTATCGAACGATATTTGATTTTAGGGCAAAACATGATTACTATATGAAAATTTAATACGTAATAATGTTCAATGATTAATTCTACTTGTTTTAGCATAATTTGTATATTACCTGAAATTAATAATAGAGTTTTGGTGTTTAAAAGTTTTTACGATAGTTGAATTACGAAACTTTATGTATATAAATATATATATAATTTTTGTGGTTAATATACGTAAAATATTTCAAATTATTATCAGGGGTTGCGAATACAATTCAAGTTAAACGAACGAAGTCCAGTGTGCTATTTCATATGTTCCCTGAGATGGCTTATCCAACATGTTTCTTCTCCAATATTTTGTTATGATATGCATTATGCGGGTAACGAGGAACCACGTTAGTGAAATAATTTAAATATTTTCAGTTAATCACATACTGAAATCGATAAATTTTTCTACCTATTATATCACGAGATGTTTGAAATATTGCAGTGGTGACAGTTGATATTACTGATAATAATGACATAATCTACGAGATAAAAAAATCGACGTCTAGAACTCTAAATAAATGGAACGATACATAAAAAAGATGAAATTCAAAATTAATAATAAAATCTTCCTATAATGAACAAATAATATTTCTGAATTATTCGACATTATTTGACAGATGTAAGTTCAAAATTATTGGTTTTTTTATTCTTTTTCTATCAAAGATATTAAAGGCAAATAAAAAATATCGTATTTGAAAATTAAAAAGGCACGTAGAAAAAATCAAATGAACATTCTTTAATAATGATTTTACGTTCAACCAGGTTTTAAGTTTAAATTTACAATGCGTTAGTTGATTATAGTTGCACATCAAAGCTCACATAGAAGTGAAAATTGGTTAGTGAATTAACAGACAATTTTTTCTGTATTGTCAGTGTATTTGAAGCCACACATACTGATTGGTGGTGCATTTTATTTAAAAGGCTTCATAAAACTACTTTAGAAAACAAATTAATTGAATTCAAGCTGTACAATAGCTGTTATTTTAATTAACGATTGATCGATCGTTTGAATGTGTGGTACACAATGTTTTAGTATCATATAGAATTTGTCGAACAATTTGCACTAAGTTGATTTGCTTGATTCGCAATGTTGTTAAAAGCAAGAGCAAATTTCTAATAAACTATAATGACGCAATAAATTTTCATTTGATGTAATGTTGTCTGTATTACATAATATCCGAACGTGAAAATAAATCTTTTTGAAAAAGAATCGCAACTGCTAAAAAGGTTTTTCTTTTTTCAAGCTCAAAATTATACTTTTATTATTATACACTTTCTATAAAAATAAACTTTTCATCGCCGAGAATATGACGCAATCCAGTCGGTGAATTATGACAGTTTTACGACGACTATCTCGCACAGGTTCATGATATTTGGTGGTCTTATAACATTTTCTCGTTCCGAGTAAACAACGAAACAAAATCGAATGAAATAAAAGTAAATCATTCAGAGTCACGATTTTGTAACAATCCCATACTTTTTTTTAGTAATGGGATAGCGATTCTAATTACCTATCAAGAACCAATAAAATTGAAGCGCGAAAATCATATTTTATTTGTCGGAGTAAATTTGCGTGCGCGGCAAAATCGGTTGGCAATATAAATTCCTTATAATCGTGTACGCTTCCTAAACGGCATAATCTAAATGTTAATCAACCAATAATAATGAGCAAGAAAATTTTCCTCAACTCGAGATGCTCGACATTCGATCAAGTCATAGCACTCGTTTCTGTAAGTCACAATATGTCATAATTCATTCGATTCTGCGTTACATATTGACGATATTTTTTGTCAGTATTTTTCTGCATAAAATTGTTTAATTACTAATTCGTTACCATAATTGGATCCTCAATAAGAAATATGTTCTTACAAAACGTCACATAGGTCGAACGAATTATGGTCTAGTACGAATTATGTTAGAGTCATTAGTTCTTGGTACTTGTGTGAATGAGAAGATTTGAGAGACGTTAAAATGTCTACAGGCACATATCCTGTTCTCAAACGTACACCTATATCGCACACTTATGTCCCCGTTGCAACGGTGCTAATCTATTTATCTAACTGCTCAACTTATCTTCTGACTCACAAGAGACAGTCGAGCCTTTAGATAATCGGCTTGTCCACAAAACAACCGTGTAAATATCCATCAATGAATGCGACTGAACCGGCATTTTTAAGCAGCTAATTTATGGTTAAACACAAATCAAACATCGCGCACTTAATGCAAATAAAAATGGGTTCAAGTCTAGTGACGTAAAATGAAAACGAAAGTTTACGGTGGCGGAAAAACAATGCACTGCAAAATATTGCGCTCGTTTAATATAAACTGATCGAACAATCAGATTTTGTTGAGAAAACGGCTTGTTTCGATGCAAATTTGATGACTCAGTTTTGATTATTACACAAAATTAGCGGCAGTATAACGTTGAATGGTCTATTGAATATGACACCGAGCGGATTTTCATAAATATTTATATGAAACCATGTTCGCGTTTTATTTGTGTCAGATTTGATTAAATATTGAAGTAATATACGACTTCGTCAAAAAATTGTATCGAAATGAGATCGCGTTTTGAGACTCGTGCTATACATATAGATCAAAAAAAGGTACATAACATAAATTATTGTAGTTAATTGTGATTGATACTATTTTAAGCATCGTTAAGTACAAATAAAATAACTTAATTTTTTATAAGAAATGCGTTGTAATATATAATTAGAACAGCTATACATCATGAATTAAAGTTTTATCAGCTCACAAAAAAGTTGTTAAATTTCATACGACACGATAATTTTTTCAACATGTTTATTCTGAGTGTGCAGCTTTTTGAGTTTTTAGTCATGATGTTCGAATTAAGTGAATACGAATGTTTAATTTAAAATTCGTAACTGCATTAAGGTAAACACAAAGTACTTATCTATAAATAGAATTAAATATTTCAGGGACTTAATAATACCCGTGATATTTGAATATCGGCACAACAATAAAACATATTTTATGGTTATTCAACGATGACTGTTATTTTTCTACTCCCGCGTATTTACATCAACTTTTTAAGCACGTAAGTCAACGTCATTCTAACTTTCCCAATTGGTTTTTGACCCAATAAATCTCCTAAAGTTTATCCTCGCATGCAAAATGTGTTTTTTTCACATGGAGATATGCAAATTAGGTTACATAATGGTACCATTTTTTTCTACGATGACATGAAACTGATATCGTCTTCTTAATTTCTCATGAGCTTCTATCGTTTACATAACGATGAATTCGCATATGAATTTAATATTTAAACTTGACGAAATGAAGTCAACAAAAGAAAAAAGGATCAGTGAACAAAATGTAAGTCAATCGTATCTGGTCCATATCATGGAAGCAAAAAAGCCGACAAGCGAGCTAATAAAAACGCTAAAAAGCAACTGTTACGTAAGTCGGTGTTTTTTAGAGTAACTTTCCAAAATTCACAGTATGTTTAACGCTGTATTATTGCATAACCGCATAACTTTCGAGTTTAATTTTTATCGCGGCGCACTATTGCAATTCAATTTCTACAATCAGCACGCTTTTACTCTATTGCCTTTTCTTGTGATGAAATAAAAAAAAGGCAAATAGAACATAAACAAGTTTTATGAACTGTCTGCATATAAGATATACCAATGAAGTCATGTAGGACTGGATGGAATTAATCAAATAAATCGTGGTTAAAAGTTTTATATCAAAATATATTTATGGATAAAGAAGATGACAACCGTGTTAGGTACTGGCGTACCGTAATACAATATATATCTTTCGCACGTGCGATAATCATTCTTATATTTACATTCGCACATCCATGCTCATACGATTCGGGGCACACGTATATCATCTAACATATGTATAACGGAGATTTGACAGTTGCTTTATTTTCCGACAATTTTCGATCGCGACAGGCGGAAGTGTGCGAGCGGATACAACGAACTATGTCTGCGTCCAATCGTAATCCGGTGTTTGAGTAATCAATTTCCCATCTTGCTGACACTTCTGCGTGGGCATCGACGCGCTGTTTCTTACACACATATACGTGTACAGTGAATAAATTATACGTCACTTTCTCGCGTAAGTAGCATTAACGATCGCAAGAATGAACAATGAAGCCCGCTTCACACTGTGTCCTGATTCGAGACTGTCGTAACATTACAATCGCCGTTCCGGGGAGACGCGGCGATCTTTGTCTTCCTTCATACCAATATGTATATATAATATTTGTATATAATATTTTATTCATATAACATAAATTTGTTTCATTTGTACACGCATTCATGCAACTCTGGCCCTCGCACACTCAACACTTAACAAAATATATTACCTTTTACATGTGACATAAAATACAGATTATCAATAAAATAATCGATCATCTTAACTATATAATACAAAAGTGTGTGCGCGCGCGATTGTGCGCACGGACTGACGATTCGTCAATTAGCTATATAATTGTCTTCTTTTCTTTTATACAAACGTCGGACGCATTTCATTTTTACATGGTTCCTTTATTTCGTCTGGAGGAGATCTCTTTAAAGGTGCCTCGATTGTAGTATCCACGTAAGACCCTTACGTCAGTACTCAGGTAACGAGAGCGATAAGTCTAATGATCGAAACGATCGAGTAATAAAAACGCATGCACACAACTCAAAACGACCATTTTTTACATCCGCGCTCTTTTATACAAACAGTGTCGTTGTACATTTGTTTTTGCTTTGTTTCTATTGTTATTGCGATATTATACTATTATTATCCTTTTTGCGAATTTGTGTTCCTTTTTTTGTTTTGGCGGTACAAAAATGCAAACCATTCGAGCGTCAGAGTCGCGTCATATGAATGAAACGTTTGTTCGTGTTTGCAGCGTCTCACCAACTCTGACCCTTGAACATTGCACAAATTGTGGTTATGTACATTCAAAGAGCAATGAGTTTTGCGCGCACACGCGCGCGAGTATTTCCACGTGGCTCTCATGTGTTATGATTTTTCAGACGACTCGCGGCGCGCGACGAACCTTGTATGCGCCGGGAGACACCCAAATTTCGTTTACTGTTTTGACAATAGGTGAAAATAATAACACACAAATACAATATAAGATCGCGAGATGGTGATACTTTTGTCTAGAGAACAATGTAACAAATAAAGATTCGTTGCTTTTTGTTCGCTGACTTAGTCACAAAATGGTTATGCGTACAAGGAGTTAATATCGTTTTAGTTATTATTTCCGGTACTCATTTGTTTTCGAAATAAATACGGTACTTCTCAAAATAAATTACACACGTATACATCGCGATCTTCGTTGAATTCGATGTATAGCAAACATCCAAAAAGTAATCGAAAAAGTCGTCAGAAAAGTTAAAATAAAAAACTCGTAAACTAAACGTAAAATTACATTAATTAACAAAATACGAGAGTTAACAAACAATGATCTAACGATATCGAATAAAAATTTGCACAAATTCGTTTATATTGCACAAAGGTTGTACAACATTGGGACGAGACAATCGAAAACGAGGGGTTTGTAAAACGGTACAGCAATTTAAAATTCTCGTGATATTGCAACTGAATCAGATATTTTGGAAATTGAGATTAACATGTCCATTGGTATGACAGCGAAAACATTTGTGTGTGTGTTTTTCAGTCAGACATGTCGATTGCCGGGAGCACGTGATCTGCTATCTTTAAATGGTTTCGGTCATCTCATCTCGCGTTCAACTCGGCTAGAAAAGACGACGACACCGTGCATGTCCTGTGGTCGTATCATCACCAATCGCATTTATTCGTTAGCAACACAACACAACTACACCGTCAGATAAAAATGAAAAGAAAAGAAAAAAAAGTACAGAAGAAGAAGCGTTCACAGCCGGATCGTTAGCCAGGCGAGCTGGCAAACGGTTGTCTCGTCACACTACCCTTCGTAGGAGTTTGCGGGGGTGCCTCCCGAGCTCCCATTAGCCGCAAGGTATCCCGGTGGAATTGGTTCTTCATGCGGACGAGGTTGACGTATCGCGGCAGGGCTTCGCTACATGGGTCCCATGGTGCTTTGGAACTGGTCCAGATGCCTGGAGATTTCACGGTGCAGGTGATCCGAAGAGACACCAACGCTGCTGATAAGCGACCTTAAAACGTTGAGTTCCTCTGTCAGCAACTCGATTCGTTTCTTCAGGAGATCGTTATCCTTGACCAATAGTTTCACCTTCTCTTCCGTCTCGCGAGATCGAACTTTGGCCTTTTCCCGGGACTTCCGGACAGCGATGTTGTTGCGCTCACGACGTCGGCGGTACTCATCGCTGGCCTTGTCAATAGCCTTGGTTTGCTTACGAGCAACCGCGGCTGCTGCAGCTGCGGCAGCCGCGTGATGCTGATGGCCCATCATTGATTGCTGTTTCATATTGGCGCCGGCAAGCCGGGGTTGTGGGGCCTGTTGATGGCCTAAGTGGTGCACAGCATTATTGCCGGTGGGATGCACGTTTGAGGGTGTTAACGTGGTGAAGGTTGGCCCTGCGTTCGTAAAGGGTCCGTTGTTAGCCGGACTGTAGCCCCCGGTAGGATATTGGGCACAGTGGCGTCGATAGTCAGCTGGGTCCAGCGGCTCTTCTTTGATACTCGGAGATTCCGAGCTCGAGGAGTTGCTGTCGCTGCAGCTGTTGCTACCTTGGTGATAACTTGCACCGCTATGCACAGGTTGGGGCATGTATGCCAGAGTTGTTCTTGGATAACCTTGCTGGGACCGTGAGTGCGCCTTGACAACATGTGCTGCATTATTGGTACCGTTGCTTAGCATGTCCAATAAACCATCGTTGAAGTGCGAATCGTCAATAAGGTGCTGTAGGTCAATCGAGATTTCCGGAGTATTGAGATCCGTCAGCTCACCTGCAGCCGCACAATGCTCTGCATATTGCTGGTGCAAGCTGGCTTTGCTCGCCGAAACCTTGCTCACGACCGAACTGGTCCCGCTTTGTTGCTGGTTATGGTTCACCTGCAGAGCTGAATTGTTGTTACTCAATATTTGGTTTGATTTTTTAAGCTCCGAGCCGGCTCCACCCTGGTTTTGGGCCTGATGAGCCGATGTATCGTACATGACTGGGGATTCCATTTCTTGCCAAATAATCACTTACACATCACAAGTTCTAAAGGCGAAGTCTCTGCCAACCGCCGTGTCCCGGACCACGTGCGCTTCCGAGCCCTTCACATCCACGCGCAACTACGCGAAGATTTGCTCCAGTCTGATTATGCTTGACAACTGATTCCTATATGTCTCGCGACACTGCAGTCCTTTCACGCAAACACCTATGCCCGGCGGACGCTTATCCTTAGTCAATCACGAATACGCGTTAATTCGAACTGTCTGTATTTCGTCCGCGGATGACGACGTATCACTCAACACTGTGGGTGCTCGCTCCGTACAGTACTTTCCAAACGACACGAGCGTCGACCCGCGACTGGACGTCTTTGCTTCTTGTCGCAAGATTTCATGTTAAACGCGCCAACGATCTAGCGCGCATGCGCTCCGCCGCGATCAAATGTCCGCGCGCTACTCCCTTCTCCGCGGTCTGTTGCCGGCGCGCGCCCCGCAGTCCCCTTAACATCGCCGCCGTCGCCGCCGCCACTTTTCTCGCCGAGCCGCTTCTCATCTTAGCGCGACGCTGCACGCGCGCTGACCGCCAAAACACCCGCGGATCCTTCTGCTTCGCTCCCGGAACTATTTTTATGAATTAAGCAGTGATGAAAAATACCTGCGTGCTTCGTAGCTGCGCACTCGTGTCGATATATTTAATGCAGTCACTTCTGATGGAGCTTATCTGTTCAGTCGAATTTCAAACTATTCTAATTTCAATCAAGTAATTGATATTATCCACCGTGAATAAGCGTTTCTGTAGACGGAAGAATTTTCAACTAAATCGTGGAATTTTTAGATGCCAAACAAATAAGATATGACTTTTTATAGTTTTTTTTTTACAAGATTATAGTTATTTTAAATATTATATGATTTTGAGGGCGAAATAATATAAATACTGAAATATTAATTTTTGTTAATTAGAATTTGTCTATTTTTCATTGTGTTCGATCTATTTTGCTTTTTACAATTTCAGGTAGATTGAACGGAAGTTATTATTGACTGTTATTAATATTACATTGAAAATTGTTCATTGAATGATTTTTGGTAATAAATGAATGTTCAATTTAACAAAAAAATAGGGTCTAAAAATAGCTCATAATCAATTTTTTTACAAATCTGTAAATTTATAACTTTAAAATATGTAGAATACTTTCAAGGATAACTGTTATTAATCTTTTACGTATTTTTTATTATATGAGGATAAAATGTATGTATATAAACTAAAGTTGAAAAGGTTCCAAAATTATGTAAAGATAATTTTAGTTAAAAACCAGAATCTGTATATACATTTATAATATTCATATTTCTATAAAATATTTAAATTAAAG
>JABFQD010002908.1:0-14227 GCA_022817045.1 Psix sp. ZL-2020 | reverse complement strand
ACGCGTAACTTTTTGTTTTATAATTCTATGGTTATCACAAAAGCAAATATATATATATATATTTATTTATTTATTTATATGTGTGCAATCATTTAATTGATTTCATATTATCAACTGAATTGTAATTTGATATGTTTCATCATCAGCCCACCGTAACAGCACGTCAAATAATATTCCAATGCATTAGTTATCCCGATAAAAACTAAGAAATATGCCAGAATATGAGGTTCACTAGCATTTATTCTATTTTGTTTAATGTTTCACAACAATTGGTAAATTGTTGTGAGACATTGTGAGACAAATGCCTAGAGCTGACGACGTCAGCTTCGATTTCTGATAATCTTGAAAGTGTGAGATTCACTTTTCAAACTGAACAATGATTGAGATCTAACAACTCCGCGATTATCAATACGTACAGTGTACTATATACTTTATGCAACAAACAATATACGTTTTGTATATTCAATTATTTTCTTTATTTCGCATAC
Source organism: Psix sp. ZL-2020 (assembly GCA_022817045.1). Lineage (NCBI taxonomy): Eukaryota > Metazoa > Arthropoda > Insecta > Hymenoptera > Scelionidae > Psix > Psix sp. ZL-2020. The sequence continues at coordinate 13,739 of JABFQD010002908.1, read as the reverse complement.
GGCAAAATATAACTTTCTTTATAAGTTTTTACATTGAAAAAATGTTGAAATTTTTCATATTATATGAGTGAAATTTATGTCCACAAATAAAGTATTTGTTTATGGTAACTAAACCACTTAATTTAATCTATTTAACAAACATCTATACTTTATTAACACTAAAATGTTTAGTTTATATATCAAAGTAAAATAACATTCTTGAATTTCGCACTGTATAAAATTCTACTTTTGTTAATTAAAAAATGCAGTTGTATCCATTTGTCAAGATTTAATAACTGACGAAGACTATTTGTTACACTAAACAATTACTTTCCGTATTGAAAACAAGCTCTTGGTTTTATAACATTTTTTGTATACAAATTTATTTCTGTACTCAAAAAATTAAACTTGTTATTTATGAACCGTGTACATGATATTGATGAAAAGATCACATAAAATATTTTGAATAACAATTAATCCTACATGTAAGCGTTCTTGCTTGAAACAGAAATGTTTTTGTAGCGTCACTTAAAAGGTATGTGTTACAATTAGAATAAAGCTGGAACAACTCAGAAAGTTTTATGGCTCAAAGTTTTTGAAGTTTTTTCTATCAACATTTATGCAATTTAAAAAAACATATGTATGCCTACATTTGAATAGCTTGATAAAACATATTTATAACATTGAATTCACGTTGATGTAATTCAACATCAACAACTCTAAACGTAACATTTGTAGGGGCTGCATTCTTTTTCTTCCGGTTTGCAGCGATGATTTGAGAAATGTAACATATAACTTTTGTACTGTCATAAATATTAATATATATGTATATATCAATTGGAATACATTGTGATAAAATATGTTGTTAAATTGAAATTATGTTAAGTACATGATTTGAAGCCATATTATGTTTATTTAAGTGATATTCCTTCATATAATAAAGTGTCAATATAATGCAAATGTAGAAAACTATTTTTATAGATGAATACATAGATATATAAACCCTACAATACCTTAAAACTCGCTATCGCTATGTTTTTTGTGATAAGAAATTTTACTAAATTAACCTTAAATTTTTCATGTTAAAAATTTCATGCATATATTTAGGATCAAACGAGATTTAACGATCTAAATATGCATTAAAATTAAAATACTCTTATTAAATTGAAAATAAATACTAAGCTTTTAACAATAAAATTGAACTTATGATTGCAAGAAAAAAATACAATTTTACAAATTTAAAATTTTCGCGAATAGCTGGTTTGCTTTTAAGCATTATACTTATCAGTATTTACTAATAAAATTTAATATTCACGTTCGTATTTCATATACGCTCGTGTAAAAATTCTTGATTTTGTTAATCAAAGTTATTCTATTGAAGTAAAATAAATGTTATTGATTAAAAACCAATATGCTATGTACACGAAATAATGAAAACCTTTATCAAAATCTTTATTTGTATTTCTCAAATGATACGTATATATATTCAAATGAATAACGATCATGCATTATTCAAAATATTCTTAGTGGCATTTAGTTATCGCGAATGTGTTGGTGTTTGAACATGTAAACAATTGGAAAATAGTATGTTTTATTTTATACTTATAACCTTATATACTATGACTTTTAAAATTGCCGACATAATGAAAAAACTGCAAGATCTAAAAGGATTCACATAGCTTTCACATGCAAAACATTTAATGCTTTTATTTATGTAAGAACTTTCAAGAGTGATATCATTTGAGTCAACGTAAATACATTTTTGAAGTTATTTAAAACGAATCTTACAGTAGACTTATACAAATCTGACTGTAATGGTTTATTTTTTATTGAGCCGTAAAATTCATTGAATTATAAAAGTATTAATTCAAATTTACTATATCAATTTCGTAATAAGAACTAGATTTTATATTTAGGACAACCATTGCTGCCTTAAATATTCTCATCCTAAAAGTTCTCAGAATATCAAAGTAACTTGATGTAGCTATATGATAGCTATAACCAATGAATTAAACATAAATTATAACGAACAAGTCGCTTTAGTTTTCATAAGGACATTCAGAAATGTTTTATGATTGGACTTCGTATTTTATATGAAAACTAAACTTAATATGTTGATTGTGAATTATACTTGCAGTCTATTCTTATATTTATTAAAATAAAATGAAATTATTTATTTCAGTTCACTGAAATGAAACGATACTCAGTAACAAAACCCATGTTTTGTATTATTTAGTTAGTAATATATCCTCAAAATTTATCAATCATGATGAAACAAAATATATCATATAATGTGAGCATGCTATTATTAAATATACCATACAAGATATTTTTTGCATCACTATATACACTGCATATAAATTGTGCTATTAACTATTAAAAAATAAAAAATATATAAAAATATATTTGAAATTCTTAAAATCAAATCATTCAAAATAAAAGTATGGATTTATTCCGTTATAAAATAGAGCCATAGATTAAATTCTCACATGAAAATTAAAATAAAAAAAGTAACGAATTTCATTATTCTATTTAATGTATCGATGACAGGAAAATACCTCACACCCATAAATTATCTAAAATACTCGTGAACGGAAAAAAGTTGTTTGGCTATATCAAGATTAGTGGTGGCTGCATGTTCGATATCTCACTCTTTACGGAGGTGGTTGAGAGGTACAAGCACGCGCTCCAAGGGTTGCTCGCTGGCTGACATAGCGCAACATTGCGAACGCAGCCACTTGCTCGCGCGCTGCTCAAACGCATGCATTTATTTCGATTCTGTTGTTAATGTTCGTCACGGTCAGCGCTTCGTTCGCTAACTTGTCGGAGCCGCACTTGAACTCCCGGTTTCCACGGAAATGCAGTGTGACAACTCAGCGCAAGTTTCGGAAGTTTTTAAAATAAAGTGATTGTGGATTTGTGTTCGCGAGAAATGTTTCAAAAGTGATATCAAAATTAAAGTGTTGTACAGTGCAAGAAAATAAATTACCATAAAAAAAAACGGATAAAGAAATGAAGTTGAAAGTGAAATTGTCACTAAACACATTTTGGTTTATAGTGGATGAGCAAAATCTTTCATTATGATTGTAAGGACACTTTTTTTGCTGTCTGAATATCTGTAAAAAAATGTTGCATATTAAACTCGGAAAGATAAGAGAACTTTTTTCAGACATTGTAGAGTTGTGGTTTTATGCGACCCATAAATCACATGCCATTGACGAGTCGCGAAAAAACTTTCTGCTCGAAGTCACTGTCACGAATGCATTCCGAATGAGCCGGATAAAAAGACTGGTTTGAAAATATACGTGTTTCCGATGGCATTATTAAATAATTATGGAAATAGTGTTTACGGTTGATAACTTTCATTTAGTCAGGCTCATTTTAAATGTAACTTGGTTTTCAATACACACATTTAATAATCCAATGAAAGTCATCAGGTTTCGTAGATTCAGGGATAATTTTTCTTATATTTTTTACTTAGCTGAATTGTTTGCTTTATTTATTAAATATTTTGACCTTATCCTTATCGACTCTATACAGTAATATCAATTGGTGAATCTTTATCGTAAATGACTGACATTTTATTTTTTGTTGCCAATTATTTTCATTTTATGATCTTTGATGACTTTGTTTTCTAGTTTGCAAAAAATCATGAAGATTAATTGTATATTTCATGCTTAAATGTTATTCTTTAAAATTGAGTGTGACTGATGATAAAGTATATCGTTAAATTCCGATATTACCTACATACATATACACATCAACAAATTTGCCTCTATTGAATTACGTCCATTGAAACATCATTGTTTCTGTTCTCATAAATGATTTTAGCTTTCTGACTAAATTAGGATTGTTTTTAAATTTACGTCAGTAAGTGGTAATTCAGTAAGCTTTATTGTTAAAATCTTCGGAAATAACTTTCCAAATCATTGATCTGAATTGTAACACTCAATAGTTTCGAAATATTTTATATTATTAAACCGCTGTTTTTCAAATATTCAACTATTTAAAGTCTCACTAATATGCGACGCAGATATTAATAGAGACACAATATTACTTCAAGCTAGATAAACATATTTATTTATTTAAGTAAGCAAATAATATTTAATTTTAGATTACAAGATTTATTACTGACTTATTGCATATATTCTTTGAAGAAATTCATTCAATTACGCGGTATCATTGAATATCGCATTCAATTGAAATATAAATTTGTAGTGCAATTTTTCATACAGAAAATGAGGAACTATCATAAACAATTCCAGAAAATAACTCATTTTCATTAAAAGTTATATAATATTGACAAATTACAGAAAACTATTTCATGCTAAATATCTGCCGATAAAATGAATTATAAAAAAATAATGCGAATAAAGAGAATGTTGTTAGTGAATATATATTATTGAATTGTTTTCCAAGTTTTATTTCCAGTCAGTATTCATAAAATGATTATACTGTAATCAAACATTTCAAATGCGTAATACTTTTGATTTCAAGCAGTTCCATTATGCACGGCAAAGGAATATGAAACAGTACTACCAATTGAATTATATTAGCACATTTTTGGAGAATTGAACTTTTGTATTCCATTACATACTATAAACGTAAATAAACTTCTTTGTATGTTAAGAATTTTTTAATATTCATTATGCCTTTACGTTCTTAAAAAAATATGTAGTTTTTATAATATAAAACACAACGTTTTCTTCTGTTTATCATTCATTAACTCTCTAAGAAAAGATTGCAAGAATCAATTATAATTTTGCCTATCCGAGCTAACAGTGAATGTGTAATGTGTATATATAATATGTGTATATATAATATGTCTACATTTTCCTTTAGTAATTAAATTGTAGGGATTAGAATAACAAAGCAGTCTAATATGACTGATCGATAAGAATATTATTTATACCATTTTTAACTATATCTTCAATCTTTTCATGAAATCCGCCCATTTTATCATGCATTAACTGTATGAGATTTAAAAATTCTCTTGAAAAAAGTAATAGAATTACTTTCTATAAAATGACGTATAACAGACTGACATCATTTGAAAATGTGAATCTACACAAACGCAAAAATCAAACGTCAAAACCTTGTTTTGTGTATTAAATTTTGCATTTAAAAACAGATCACGTAAAACGAAATTCTTGTGAAGAATGATACCATATTGTTGATTTAAACAGTAAATACACGGTTAATTGTTAACAATAATATATATTATTCTTAATTATTAATATTTTTATTATGTTCTTAAACATGCAGTTTTTATTGATGTAATATTATTTTTACATATAACTTGTGTTATTAACTTTATGATGAGCTTTCAGTCTTTTAATTTTTGTATGTACGGATAACAATTTGGTTAGTTTTAAATAAAAATAATTGTAACAACTTGATTTTTTTAAGAGGATAAATTGTTCAACTTAATCCTGATATTATGTTCATTTCAAAGATCTTATATTTCAAACATTTTGTTAGCTAATATAGCCTAAATTTATAATTGACGTTCAATAAATTTTATTTAAATAAAATCTAATTTGAAATACGAAAAAAAGTTTGTTGTTTTTGTATTATATGCCATTTTTTCTTTTAGAATGTTATAGTTTACTTTATATTTCATTGCAATTTATTTTTTCATACTCAAATTTCTGTGCTTACTAACCCTAATCAATATTTCTCGAATAAAAAAATTCAATCGCAGAAATGAGATGATAAAGTTTTAATTATATTAAAGGCCTCCTATCGCAAGTCTCGTTACACCGCTATGCACTATAAGCGTCACATATAAGGCCTAATTCATCATCGAGTTTCATATATACAAAGAATTTTTTGTTAAAACTTCAACGTGATAAATTAAATGAGAGAATCATTTGACGATACAATTATAAATATAACGATAAATGTCAATTTTTAAAGCTATATTTGATAATAAAATATTTAAATTTAAACCTATGATTTTTTGTCTTTAAAGTATGATTAAAAAATCACGTTTAATTGTATTGTTGTAAAGGTAAATGTCACAATTCGCAAAATTGTTATTAATTAGGTTAGTTTAAGTATATTAATTAAGCAGTGATATGTAAAGCATACAAATTGTAAAAACATATAGAGCTGATAAAAGGCATTTTAGAGTTTGGAAAATAATTTTGGAAAAATACAGTAGAGTATTTTTAATATTTGTTTAGATTTTGTGAAAATTTAAAAACTTCAATTCCATTTTTAATTTTAATGAACACTTTAGAGGTGAAAAACATCGCTTATTCTTATGAAGTACTTGAAAAAACTTAACAATAATATATATTACGAGACATAACGTATAACTAATACTAAAATATGTATTTTTAAAAATGAACTGATTACCTATGATAGATTAATTATTTTCGCAGCTTATTTCAACATAAATTTATAATCAAATGATATGCTGAACATAATGTGAAGGGAAATAAAACTTGCATATTTTTTATAGAAATTATATTTGTAGCATCCGGAAGACATGGATATTCTTTTTTTGAAATTTGGTAAATAAGGTTTATTCGGTAATATATTTATTTTGAGAGATTTTAGCATGCAATATTTCATGAATGCACATAACTAAGAACGTAGAATTAAATAGTTGAAAAAAGTTTTCACTTTTAAATATAAAAATTGAGCAAAGTGACTTCTTATAATTTATATTATATTGAAAAAATGAAATAATGTTCTTCGTAGACTTCATGGATGCTAGATTATTTCAAAATTGAAACATTTCACGACTTAGAAAAATCTGTGAAAATAAAAAGAAAATAATTGAATGCTAGTTTCTTATCAGACCGTTAAAGTCGACAGTAATACTTAATCTCTTTTCACTTAATAATATCGTCTTGTGGTATTCGATGAAAAGTGTCCTACTCCTACTCTAACTACTGTTTATTTGGGTTACATAGTTATATTACTAAGTTCTGTACATTGTTCAAAAACAAATTTTACTCACTTCAAACAAGAGATGATAGTAATCCAAGACGGAGATTTAAGGGAAGAAAAGAAGGTGAAATGGAAGAAAAAGGGATTGAAATAAGCAAATAACAAATAAACTGTTTAAAGAGTATAGATGAAAAAGCAAACCAAATACATGAATAAAAAAGAAGAGTTGGGAGCAAAAATTCTTCAAACAACGATCCCAAAAATGAAGACTTTTCAAAGCACAGATAGAGTATTTTTAAACGCAATATTAATTTTGACAAACATTAATTTCAAATATACATTTATATAAATTTCTACATTATTCCTAAAAATCTAATGCCAATTTAATTTTAAACATTGAATGAAAATATCCGAATAAAAAGTGAATATTTATTTTAAGGAGTGGATGCATTTTTAAGAAAGATCGAATATGTCGAATATGAAGTATATATTTTATACTCGGCATAATATATTAAGAGTTCTCCTGCTGATATCAGAGTAGTCCAAAAAAGACTATTCACTTTTTATAATTGACCCGTCATCATTTCGTTAATTAAATTAAAGCAGAAATTTCATGTCATAAAATAAAAAGTGGTCACTGTTGTTGGTCAATATGATTCATAATGACGTTTATCGCGGAACCGTGACCTACAAAGCTCACCGATTGGATCGCTGGTCCAATTAAGACGTCAAATATCTCGTGGATACGTTCGGACTTGGTGAAAACGTGTGCCAACCAAACTTGGGCAACGCAGCTGCCGCTCAGATTTAGCGGCAGATAATTGCGTGACTTTTCCTCAAATGGCATCAGCGTCGAACGGTGCGTGCAAAAGAAAGTGAAAAACGAGATGGAAGACCCTTGAGGATGATGCCGACAACAGAATTTCTCATGGACCACCACTTTTTATTAGTGCAAAAGTTGCATCTTAAATAACTCACAACCTAACTTCTGATGCTCGTGAAAGCACAATCTCCGGAACAGAAGTTAGGACGCCACTTAATCACTTAATTTCATAATTGCCATTGTAATTGTCGCGAGATATGTGAGACATTTGTCGTTCATTTCGCGAGAACGCGATTGCTACATTTTTGCGTCAGTTGTAAATTTAACAGTTAAGAAGAAAATAAAGTCGGACACAATAAGAAAGCGAAGAAGATATGTCGGCAGTGCTTTTAGTGGGATATATTTTGTAGACTAAACTCATTTTTCTTCAAGCATGCTCTAAATTTTATAGCTGCAAGATTATATATCAAGTCAGGTGAATTAACAATACTCCAGAGATTTTTGAATTCGTTGACATATTTCATAGCTATCGATTTCCCTGCGGAAAAGTTAATTTTTACCCTGAAGGTGAGAAATCAACTTTCCTCTATAGACATTTAATAAAATGATAAAAAACGAACATTTTAAGATCACATGACCTATTTGTTTTTTAAAATCCTTACTGACATCTTAACTGAAGACAATTTTTATATAATCTTATAACTCAAGGAATTATAATCACCACTTATCTAGCCATAAAATACGTGAAGATTTTCATCATATATTTCCCTCAATATTTTCTTACTATGGATACCATGAAATTTATCTAATTCATCTATTAACATTACATGATAAGTAATAGTCACTATATTAGCATTTTCATTACTGTATATTAATCGTTTTTTCAATTAAATGAATATAATGAATGATTAAGAGACAAAAATTTATAATGAAAATTTAAATATAAAAACTGTTAAATTTAAAATTACTATAATCTATATATACATAAAACATTTGAAATATAATATGCATATCATAAATATTAAGATTTCTTGACAAAACTTATTAAAATTAAGTAGCCAAATTCATATATTAGTTCCAAATGAATTATGTAAATGTAATCTTATAATAAAAATATTTATTTCTAAAATATTTTCTTTGATTTGATAATAAAATGATGTTTTTAATATTAAAGATAAATAAAATTTGAACTAGAAAATTATTTTATGCTTCCAGACGGATTTGTCAGAACACCATAATCATATATGGTATGCTCATTGAGTTTAGGTAAAAACTTAAATACAAGGGATACGGTTTAATCGCCTTATCTGAATGTAGAGTTATACTTAAATCGAAATCATCCGGATGATCTGAATGTGTAAATTAGATGCAAACCCTTTTATATTTTAACAAACATCAAAAAAGCATATAGTCGCTAAGTAGTTGGTTTAGTGAAACCACATAGATTTCGAAAATATATATTCGAATATAGCTTAAAACTTATATAACCATTAACAACAAAAAGATTATTTCGAACTGACAGTTGAATTCTGATTTTTAAAAGAATTATCTAGTATTTTTTTTTCATTTTGGTAAAATCAAACTTTAATAAGATAACCTTATACAAATGTCACTATCTCATCGTTATAAATTTCAATTTGAAAGAAATGAAATTGTTTCATCGCCAGTTAATGGATTGAAATGTTAAGAATTTTCTCCAATACTCTCAATCCAATGGAAAAAACGGTCATGTAGTTTTCTAATTAAAAGTACAACTTGTTCTTCGCAATAAAAAATTTTGAGAAGTATGTACAAATTTCTCTTTGTTCGGACATAAGATAACACACTTTTTGTTGATTAAAAAATTCACGCACTGACATCAGGTCTTTAAAAATGATCCAGTTTGTCGACGAAAAGTGCAAAATCAGCTTTTTATTACCGCATCTTTTCGAAGTATATCGACGTCTGTCGATATCTTTGACGAACTGAGACATTCTAGTAGGTCGTTAACGTAGTTTATTCGCAAGTTTCTCCACGATTGACGGGATCTCATGGAGGTCCGCACAAAACACTGCATTGAGAAATAAACGATGTTTGTACGCACCTCGTTGAGTTAATCAGTATATATTATATCTGATTTTGGTCGAAACCAGTACACGAGTCAACAGATAAAAAGCTAGGCGAGATGCCGACTACAGAGTAACTCGATGTCGACCGTTGAATATAAAAGTGCGACCAATTACGCGATACAAATATGGTCGAGGGATGTTACGTGTGAATTTCACCCATCAAAATTATTGGCTGTTCTTTTTCAAGTACCGCAGAATATAAGACGTTTGGTTTGGTATATACACTTTAGACGCTTACTTTCTTTTCATTCTCAAAGATCTTGCTTTGGATATGTACTAATCGCTCGCACGATCAATCATCGATAGTCTTTCTCCAAGCGAAGGTATATCAAAAGGCTTATCGATAAATCGACGTATACGTAACTAAAAAAAGGTTAATAATTTATTTCAAGGTAGAAAATGACTCGATTTAAGTTGAAAACGATATTTTAATGAATTCATTCTGCAAATCATTTATTAGTGCACTGAAACATTCTCATTTTTAACTAAAAGTAAAAAATAATAATGCGCAATAATACCAGTATTATAACTAGAAAAACATATCTGTTGATTGATTTGAGATTAATATTTTTTTATGAATAAGATTTCTAAATGAATATATTGTGTATTAATTAAAATTATATGGTTCTTACGTTCACCACTTTGATAAATTTGTTTCGAATATTATGTTAAAAGTGAATTTTTATTGATAAACAGCAATATTAATAAAAAAATCTTTATTCTAATATTTAGTATGAGCGACAGTGTTTATAACACAAATAGTGTTATAAATATATATTGTAATAAAATATTCCATCTGTTAATATATTATAAAAAATGAACATTTTCGCTTCGAGAGCTTAAATTACATTTATATATAGAAAAATATTAATACGAAGATTTGGATTTTTTTTATTCGTGATTATATGTTTATAATTATTATATTTTAACATTTTAAATAAAACTTTTATTTTCCCAGGAAATGAAACTGTAATAAATTCAATAAAAATATATTACTTTAATAAGTTCAATTCTTGAAATAATAAAATAATTTTCATAAATCTTTGATATACTATAAATATACATGCGCGCTTCATTTTAGAATATAACATTTTTTTTTTATTTTTCAGATTCAGCCGTCGATATTTCACGCACGTATATCATAAAACAAGCCTGCAATCGTGTTAGACATTTAGCTTTCTTTCTACTCCTTGATATTACACGATATATGCACTAATCGCTCGATCAATCATTTGTATAGTTTTTTGATTATCAATCAACGGACGATTGAAAAATGTAATCACGTCGAGTTGCAGTACATAAGCTTCGTCAGATATTGATGGGCTCTGTCGCGTGTTTTTTGACTGGCGCACTTTTTGACTCTTGAAACGAGGATTGTCTTTAAAAGGTAAACAAAAAGATAATAAGAAATTACCATAGGACAAACAACCGAGCGCGCATTAAGAATCGGAGCATTGAATGGGGCTGCGTGATAAATCATACACATTTGTTATCGAAAGCACCTTGCCATTTGACTTTAAAAATGCGCCGACTAAATAACTGGATAATATTTCAATATTAGTTTAGCTATTGTATTTTGCGAGCCCGTCGTGTGAAAATAATATTTGTGCGATTGATTGTTTCCACGCGGTGAATGCTTTTTCTTCAAACAACATTTGAATGAATTACGCCCAAGAAAATATTTAGACGGAATCTTAAATGAGCTTCCTTTAAAACTTCCGTACATTGTGATGAAGTCAGAAATGTTTCATTTCTTATTTTGAAACTTGTCATAATATTTTACATCCCATCGATGTAAAGTATATTATTTTAAATTATTTTAATGTAGCAAGGCATTCTGCCTTGCTACATTAGGCACAAAGGCAATGCTACATTAAATGTTATTAAATCAAATTTAATGACATTTATTTGCAAAAAATCTTAATTATTTTTAAAAACAAAATTAATCTAAATTATTTATCAAATAATACTACATAATGTTTGTTAAAAAATAATAATTCTATAAATAGAAGATAAATAAAGCGACAATTAAGATAGATGTTAATTGGTTTACACAATATGGGCAATGAAGTAAATCAGGTTGCGAGGCTAAAAGTTAGAAGACAGTGCTGCTACACAGAGCGACGCGACGCTAAGCGACGCGCGTCCGCCACGGGCAGCCACGAGCCGTCGCGTGGGTTGGAACTATTCGAAGAAGGGAATGCGCTCTCGACTCTCGCTGTTGATGCGAGTTTTTCGTCTCGCTGTCTGGACGCAACCGTACAACAAAAGTAAGGATTAGAGTGAAGTCAAACACGAGGAGAGCATAAACTAGTGAAATACGCATTTTAAATACCAAATCATGTTTGTTTCAATAAATGAATATTCAATAAATTATTTATTTCTATTCTTGATATCTAAATGGCTAATTTTTCTGAAGAAGTTTTTTTATATTCATCAATAATAATTTAACACCTATTGTAGTTACAAATATTTAATATGCTTTCTATATAAAAATCAGTTACATAACAATAATAATTACATAATATAATCATGTTATATCTTTATTCATTCGTCAGTGAGATTTATGTGAATAATAAATTAATATGAGAGACTTTTCTGAAAAAAATATTTCTTAACAATATATATCCAATAGGTTTCATTTTAGTTATTTGTATTCAAATGAAGATATTCAAGTAAAACCTTAAACTCTGAGAGGAGACAAAGAAGGACAAAAGATCGGAAATTGACGTTGAGTGTACAGAATTTTCATCGTGAATGCAAGATTTATTTTAGAGTGCAGAGGTATAAAAGTTATAACAATTTGCAAAGTTTGGTACCACCTACGTACTGATGAGCGTTATTTAACATCGGCGTGCGCTTTTTCAATGTCCAACGAAAAGGTACGTGGGAACCCTTAAATACTCCCGATGAGTTTTTGGGTGCTCGCCAAACAAAAACTATAAATATGCATGAGCGTAGGTGGCTGTTAAAATATGTGTAGGTACACTCTCCCTCTTTCTTTGCGTGAAAAAACAAGTCACTTTATATCATTGTAGTAGAGGTTAACTCTGCTGCAAGATATAAGAGAGTTTGGTAGCATTTTTATGTTTATATAGCAGCTACTTTTTTCTACTTTTGATGATACAACTCTGGCAGGTGACGCCGAAAACTTGAACGAGTTTCTTCATCAATAAATAAATATACGAAGAAAAAAATAACATTGACTTATTTTGATTATGCGTAAAGCAATTTTTAAATATACACATAGTAATTGCAAATTGTATAATCATAAAACTCCCAGAATGAATGATTTCATAGAATAATTAATAATAAAATCTTTGATCAGCGAAATTTCACACGCAATATGTCTATACTTAAACTTTATTAAAAATATTTTATGTTGAAAAAAGTGCGAATAAGCGTTTGATAATAAATTGCCAGCTACTTGGAGGAAAATTAAAAGATCTCTCAAATGAGGTAAAATTACATGTCGAACTTGTCGTAATTTTATTAATGATCGAAATGACTTCATAAAGATCGACGAAAATGAATTACGAAGAGTAATGATAAATTGAATTTAATGATAGGTAGAAGATTTGTTTAGCAAAAGAAAGTTTGGGTAAAAAATAGTTAATATCGTTGGTTGAGTCGAGCAAAGTATAGGAAGCTCTGTCGACGAGGCACATCATCACTGTCATCCGCGGACAGAATGACAGTGACAGAGAAGACATAATAATGATAGTGGCGTTGACCAGTGAGCCCAGGGCCCACCGCCGTTGCTCGTAATAATAAGTCCTGAAATAACTTATTATGCACTGCTAAATTGACTCTGACTGTTCGAATATACTAGTGAAATGCATTTCTTGAATATATATACGCACAAGCATTGGACTCATGACGATAATCATAAAGCAACTCCTCATTGAATTACCGAGTAAAGATTT
>JABFQD010002907.1:0-14228 GCA_022817045.1 Psix sp. ZL-2020 | reverse complement strand
CTATGTAATACGGACTCAATTTAATCTAGTTGCTACATAATTAAATGTAAACCATAAAATCGACCATTATTATGAAAATACAAAGTTTAATAATAAATAACTAACGATCGTTAATTTATTAATAAGCTCCGGTGTTTAAACCTTAATGTTTGGAATAGTTTATAAATATACGTTTGAATGAAAATCAATAACAAAAAAATACAACGCATGTAATAAAATTATGCATATTAGATTATATATTTTATTAAGACAATAAAGTATCTAAAAACAATAATAATATAATATACTTTATTAAATATTCTATAAAATTACACATTTTTATATTCACTATATAGCCACTTAACTGTATTTCATTCAAAAACTCCTGAGTCATTTTCAGATTCTTCGGGTAATGGTTTCGATTGATTACCTGAATGTTTGAAAGTTTTGACATTATTTATCATTTCATCGAAGAGAAAACTAGCTCTGTTTTCATCTTCTTTCTCATTTTTATTATCAAAACATAATTTGTAAGATTGTAATGGAAATTTTGAATAATTTTTGTATTCAAACCTCTTAAATCCTAAAACATAGTTTAATTGATTGTTAATTTTTTATAGTTATCATGAAAAACTAATGGTTTCATGATAAATAAACTAAAATCTATTGAATAAAATGTTAAAATATCTTTTGTATTATGTTCAATAAATATTATTGATAAATATATATTAGAACTTAGAACATTAGTTTTAATAAATCCACTGTAAATTGTAATCTGCAGAATTTGCACCGAGGATCTTTAACAAAGAAATTTTCAAAATATTTACCTGATTGAGCTGATTCGTCTGATACATCAGACGAATACTTTTTCTGAATTTTAAAATGTTTATCATCACTTAGGGCGTTATTATTAATAGGCCCACAAACTGTTAATTTGCAACCAAGATCTTCAGTTATAGTATCTTCAAAATATTCACTCGATTCATCTATATTAGATGAATATTCATTCTGAATTCGATCAAGTATAAATTTATTAGTATCTTCCATTGTTTTATTAATGCTTACTGTAAATTTTGTTATAGTGAATTTTAAAAAATTGGTCTTTTGAAGTATGTACTCTATACTATATTCTACATCAAACTTATCAGAAAACTTAAATATATTTCGGTTTTATTTGTGTTTCAAAACAAGTGTTTATAAGCAATTATACTTCATTTAATTTTCAGTGGCATTCAAAATAAAATAAAACAACATATTATAACAGAAACTTTTATTCATTTTGTATAATACATTCTGTTTGAGGTCTCATTTAATACACATACAGATTTTCACTGAATAATTAATATCCATAACAATAAATTAGTGCAGGACGCAGTATATTATTTTAAAATGAAATTGAAAAGCCACTTTGGACTCATACTTAAGAACACATTATGTAAAAATGATTCGAATAAAATAAATTTGCATTGACAAAAATAAGAGTATCAGTTACAAATATTCGTATTAATTTGATTAAAACTAACAAGAATATGGAATGTCACTTTAAAAATATTTTTATTAATTTTCCATCTTTCCTAGATAGGCTATAAGATCCATGAAAAGTTCAATAGAAAACCATCTGACGTATATATCATTTTTGTATCTGCAAGGCGTGTTTTTTGTGTCAACATATATGAATTTACATTCATATTTGTATCCATACCAATATGTGAACTCCTAAACGCTGTATACATATATAATATTTTGCTTCTGTAAAATGTCGTTACGCTGTTATTTGTATTGTAAAATGTCCTGTGAAATTACAAAAATGGTGTAAATGTCGTTGAACATTGAATGCAACAAGTGTTCGTTTGAAAGTGTGTTTTACACGTACCACCTGGGCGCTAACTAAGAAATGCCTATTAAATTAATTTCCCAAAAATTTGTTCGCAAGTTTTGACGTAAAAGTTGCCGTTTATCCTTATAATGATTCAGTTTGCGTTTCCACAAAATAATCAAAGTTTATAACTTATCAACTTTCATTATTAGCACAAATTCAGTTTCAATTCCGAAGAGTTTGTGAATATCCTGACATTTTGTTTAGCGTTTTAAAAATATACTTTTGCCCACTAATTGAAACGATTCTTCAAAATTGACGATTTTCGAATTAAACCTCAATCAGGTTATAATTTAAAAGCGCAAACCATCATTACTGATAAACCTTTAAATGATTGGCACTTGACATATTTTCGATATCGAGATGCAGTTAACTTTTATTAAGAGCATGATTTTTACTATTTCTTTCTGTGGGCGCACAAATCACGCAAGTTTCTTTATTACTGATACGTCTAAATGAAGAGTTAATGCATCTCAAAATACGTAGCATGTATATATACGTAAACAGTAGAACATTTTGTAGTGACAAAATAAACAAACTCAGACCAAATCGTCGACTTATTCTATTCGCAGTAGCTTAATAATCAGAAACAGTTTTAAAGCGGTATAAATATTTCTCTAAAATTGATATGTTTGTTTTCGACGTATAGATATTGAAAAGTCGTATTTTACAACACGCCGGGAAATGTCTTTGATGCGTTAAGAAAAATATACACAACTTTGTAATCCTTGCCTTTTCTCCATGCAAACTAAATTGCGAACTCAAACAAACCAAATATTAAACATCACGGAACAATAACGAATAACTCGATAAAACTTAGAAGGCAAATACTTAAACAGAGATTGTGTTTTATAAATAAAAGCGCGATGGAAATGAAGATCAGCAGTAAATGTATTTCTTAGAGCATTTTTGATGCTTGTTTCACGACTTGAATATCGCGTATTACATTAAACATGTCAACATCTCATAATAGTTTTAATAATTTTGTTGAAATTTCATCGCCATACTTTATACACATGAATACGGTAAATGTAACATTATAATGACGCGTGAAAAACGGACGCGTGAAATACGCAATGCTCGTTGAAAAGCATCGATAACAATCCATTGGCGTTATAATATTATACATTAACGACTTATCACATTGCCTGATATGTATTTGTCGCTTAGAATTAGATCTAATTTTTGATATGTGCCATAGAGGATTAGAATTTGATCCGACTTTTAATATTTAGGAACTTAACTATTTATAATAATTTATCGTATAATGAGTTTCTCGAAAACCCTAGTAGCAACAGTCTGTTTTGGATTTTCATCGTGCACTATTCGTGACTTTTGCGGCGAATACTTTCATTTAGATAGCTTCGTTGAATATAATTGTTGAATTATCTTAATATTTCTGCTTTTTGTCAGCTTAACCTTTATATCACGTGATCTTGATAAATAATGTCTATGCTTGAATTGGGCACATTTTGTTGCAGTTGTAATGAAATGTTTTTGAGACCTGACGTTTCGATGGCTTATATAAATATTAATACATATTTTGTACGCGAACATTAAATCAATTGTTTGTACATATTGTACTGCCTTTGTAAACAATTTGTCTTATTTGAAATGGGAATGGTAGGATCGGAAATGTCCTAGTTCTTATTAGAATTGGAGTCTTTTTAATTGTAACATCGAAATCGAAACATTTACATAGAAAGGATTGCAAAAACATTAAATTGTGCATCGAATTTGTACATTTTTGAGATCCTAAGTTTAAGATCTTATGATATGTAATACTTGTAACATTTGTACGCTACGCTTTTGAAAACACGTACTCAATTAACAAATTTCTCTAGAACTACGCTAATTATACCTTTAAAAATACAATATAAATTTGTTATAGCTACGTTTTAATTTGTTTGAAGAATGGCTTAATAAATCTTTGAATAAATGTAATAGTTAACATTCAGAAACGAAAATCACAATGCTTTTCATGTTTTTAAAACAACATTTTAACAGATTGAAAATCATTTTTAATATCACAATTGGTTTGATTGAACAAATTTTGCGTTAAAATACTTTCGAGGTTCATTATTTAATTTTCGATTCGAAAGAATCATTTTATTATATTTATGATATTCTATATCTAAATTACAAAACATTGAGTTAAATGTATATTTTGTAAACAGTATCATATAAACATACACATAATACTATAAATCGACCAGAGTATCCCGAAGAATAGTGATAAATAAATTGGACTATTTACATACTATTTCATACCTTCATTAAACAATGTCTTGTATGAAGAATCAACAATCAAAATTGTAACAGCGGTATATTGCGTAACAACTGAAAACAATGGAATATACAAAGTACATAAATACTCCTATTGTCAAATTATATCAGTTTGCTATTGCTTTTGTCAAATATTTGCCGACTGATTGCTACTAGGGCAACTGACGCGACGGATATAATTATGTATATTATATATATGCAAATTCGCTTGTAACTATAAATATAAATATATAAACAAACATTTATACGTTTGATATGTATATGTTTTTCATAATGACATGTATAATATCGTCTATGATTCTGAGACTCCTGTTAAAAACCTATTTCAAATCATAAAAGAATATTAACCGAGAATGAATTCATTTATAAGTTTACAACGAATCCCAGATCCCGTTCTTGGCTACAGAAAACATCCAATTTCATTTTAATAACTTCATCATACAGTGTAAAATTCCAATATCTCGTTCGAATCTCATCACAGATTATGATTTATTTATAAAATTTGAAAACTACAGGTTCACTCACGAAATCTCAAGAATTGAATTCTCGACCTTTATTCTATCATGTTTCTCTATACATTTTTAACCGGAGTAATATTTACCTCTTACGCTTGATGCTAGCAACAGACCATTAGATGTAGAGATATGAATGGCAACATTTCCGAGGACCAATTTACTAAAAATACGGTCCGTTGCTCAGTCGATTATAGCAGCCCACAAGTGCGGTGCAGTGATAAACGATATCGATCAGTATTCAATAAGCAGACAATTTTTCATTTCTATTCCCAACTAGCGTCGTCGAATGTGCAGATTCTCAGAGAACCTAAAGAATCTTCTTTGACTATTCTAATATTGTAACCCCTCTAATGATCTGTTGTAAAGATTCAACCCTTAAGAATTACAATAGCTTAACGATTTGACATAACAATATTCCAATTTGGATTAGAAAAATATGCATTATTTATCTGGTATCCTTAAACCTATGATATGTTTATTTTCATCACGGACCAATGTGATCCTCGCTACGTGGTTACTCAACATGCTGCCTTCAGCAAACAGTTTCGTTGAACGGATTCGATTTAAGTTGATGGACAGAAGTTTGAGTTGCCTCAAATCCTCGAGGATGACTGAATCCCAATAAATCCAACAAAACTGTTTACCGATAGAGTTGTTTCGAGCGAGAATCTACTTTCAACGTCTCAACACTTGTTCCTCTGAGCTTAGTTGGTCTCTCTATAATCACTCGAATTAGTAACCTCGATGGGATTAGCTGTAATCGCTACGCCGTACTAACAGGATTAGATCTATTGCTGATCGCCTCACACACGCCGCGAGTTCTTGAGTAAAAACACTCGACAAACGCCCAGCTAAAGGGAATATAGGGATGATTACCGGAAGAATTCTCCCTTCCTCCAGCTCAGCCGAATCTTCGTCCAAATGAATCGTCGATGAAATAATAGTTAAAGCTAACCACACCCTCTCGATCGCAATTATTGTTCCAAGTCTTTTGCTTTATTAATTATTATCTGTGGATATATGGCTATCACGACGATCGATTCGACTTTGTAGCTCGATCTGGTTAATGCGCTAGATCGCGTGCCAGGATAGAGAGGAATGAAATGTTGATGCAAAGCAATTCAGGTGTGTGGCTCGACTTGACTCGTTACGCGAAATATCATGCGATTTTTTTTCATCGTCGGATATTATTGGAGGTTTAATATCAGTTGCTTGTAAACGATAGTACGCGGAAAAATAGCTCGACATTTTTGCTACTTCCTAGGGAAACTCTTTCGGGTGACCTAGATTTTTTGCGCTGATGGAATGTTCAGAGAGATCTTCGTTATGAAAAATAACTGTTAATTAGTGAACGATGCCATTTATCTTATCAGTGTATCATAGAAAAAAATTGTACATTATTTTGCCATTTCTGTTAGAAAAAGAGACAGTTTCGGCTGAATGAATTTCATTTTCGTAGACATAAATCTCTGTTTTATGAATTGGTTTTGCGGAAAAACTTAATACAGAAAAATACTAAGGATATTACTGTAGATAATCATTTTTCAGCTTAAAAATGTCGCCTTGAAATTAAATATCGGCTCTATCCATCATTTGAATAACTGTTGAAACAAAATACTCGTTTCTCTGTCACAAACGAAATTCTCTCAAGTGAGATTGTTCACGTATTATATGATAAAAAAGAAATTACAAATTTTCGTTGTAATTATGAATGAATATTATATGTATGTCAATAGAAATTTGCTTCGCAATATAGCATTCACACTTATTTCCACTTCAAATTGAATAATAATTAGTAATTTCAAGTAGATTTCATAAATCAAATCAGAATAATGTATATCGCCTTAAAATGAATTAGTTTTATACGAAATATATATTATCTATTTTTTAGATTCGAGCAAAAATGATGAGAATTGTCCTTATCTTTTTACGATAAATTTCTTCCATCCTGTTTTTCCTTCTGTACAAATAGATCTTTTATTAAAAGGCTATAAAAATAGATAGTCCAGTGAAACCTAGCACAGTAAATTATACTTTTATGCACTAATTCGATAATTCTGGGCTCAATAGTACAATAATATTCTTTCCTTAAAATCAATGCCTCAGACACAATTTTTTCTCAGCAGTATAGAATTTCGTACTTAATACTAATCAGTTGTTCTCTTTTTTTCTTATATTACACCATAAAATTAATTCCTATTCCAGGTCACCCTAAATGAGTACCAGGAAGTTAACTCCCCCTATGAAAAATGATGACCTCGAATTTAGAAACTATGGCATCCCTTTCTTCACTCTTCCGGCCAACCTAAATTTTCGCCAATGATTTCGTAGAAGCGCTGATTATGCTCACTGAAGAACTTACGCAGTTTACTGACGACGATCGGGTTAATTCTCGGATGGCGGCGGCCTTTGCTCTCCCGCAGGCATTTCTCCATGGTGTCATTGCGCAGGCAGTAAAAACCCTTGGTGTGGTTGAAGTAGAAATTATGTCTACCGATGCGCGGCTCCAAGCCAAGGAAGTGCTCTATTCGGCGTAGCTGCGGTACCGGGTCTTCGATCAACTGGTCACCATTCACGACAAGAATCTGCTCTCGAGGAAAAGTTTCCAGCCAGCGGTGCATATAATAATGGTAAAGCGAGACAGCGATCGGTCGATACGATTCATTCACACTTCCATCAGATTTCAACGTCAGCTCTTCGAAACTGCGCATTGATTGGTAGCTGTCAACTGTCAATACGTTGTTGACGTTCGTCGTAGATGCCGTCGATGCATGAGTACGCAGCTGCGTGTAGTCCGAAATCGCTCGGGTTACCGGTTCACGTACGATTAAAAGTAACTTAATGCTCGAATTCATTGCACGGATTCTTTCGGGGACCTGAAACAGAGGGAATAACATTTTATTTTGCTCGGGTTTTTACCTTATGTAAATATTTATGTAAATTATTATGAATTTATTTTAGATACTTGATTGAGCTAGAATGTGCCTAAATTAAGCCTAATTATGATATAATCGCACAGTAATTACACAGGCAGACGTGCGTAATATGCACGTCTTCCGCACATGAATAGGTTATTTTTCAGTGTGCAATGACCTCTTTTCCACCTGACAAAATGTGTAGTAATTTAACGTGACAGTAATTTTCTGAATATTGTTTAAGGAATTAGGTATAAAATAATTCCATTAAAATAGCCCCATTACAATAATAACTCGATTCAAAATAACCCGTTTCGATATATCATTATTTCCCGAATAAAACAATCCCAATTTTATAATTTCCGGAATAAAGATATCCTAATTTTATAATGACCTGTCCATATTTTCTTTTGTGTTTTCATATTTTATTTGCAACGTGACTATTTTGATATCTTTCAATCGAATTTGACACAAAATAACTGATTTTTCGATGTAACGTTAATTGGTGTATTTCTTAATTCAATAAAAAATTTTGCTCTACATCCTCAATTTATATGATATATTTTACCACTCTTTGATTTTACAAATTTTACCTATTATTCGTATTCTATAACGTCTACACTTTTCTAAGTTAACAGTCTTTCTGTCCGTCAGTGATCATAATAAAACTCACGTAGAGAGTTATTATGTTTCATGTTATTATAATTTCGGGTATTTATGATTTTTAGTTATTTTCATTTATGTTATTCTTATCGTCATCGGGTTATTTTGAGTATAGTTACTTTGTTGATAAGTATTTTTTATGAACGTTGTTAAACTATTTTAAAGCGTCGGGATAACCAATCAAATTATCTTATAGTTTCTTCGGTGCATCATGATTTATTTATACAGATACAATATTTAAAAGTTGTACACTTATATATATTTAAACATATAATTAATAATTTAAGTACGATTGCTATGAATGCATAATTATTCTAATTTCATCTTTTTTGAAAATATCATGAAAGTTGTACAATGAAACAAACTTCACTATCATTTGTTTACATTATTTATAGCAAAAACCCTATAATTCTGATAAAGTTTTTTTATGTTTATAAAATTTATTGTAATCACATATATTTTTTTGTCATGATTTATTAACTTTTGTATTAACTTATAGATAAGTTATTGATATGAATCTCCAAAATGAATATCCACTTTATACATTCTACTTTTTTAATAAGTGAAAGTCTGGATAGAAAATAAGCGAATAATTATTTCTAAGTGAATTGCACGTATTTATTATTAGAGTGTGATTATTACATCGGTTTTATATGTAAACTACTCAAGTGTCTTTCGATTATATTATTATGGACACCTTTTTTTTGGAGATGTTTTATTTTAATAATGAAAATGGGAATGAAATGCCTAATTTATTCAAAGCCTGATCCTCCACTTGATTTTTATTCAGTATCAGATGAAATAATTTGTTCTCTTTCGAAGACAAAGAATTGATTCGTAGTCACTAAATCAATTAAAATTACTCATTATTAACGATAATCAAAAAAACACGAAATCTTTAGACAGATTTTCTCCAATTATTACTCGACATTCTCTTAAAGCAGACCATTGCTGTAAATAAACAATAACATTTTCTGACGAGACACGTTTGTTGTTCACAAGCGATAATTTAAAATGATAACGTAGCTTATAACGCGGTAAAGATGTATGTGAATATTACTATTTACATGATATTATTTTTGCAATATTGACTCAAAACATTCTTCAGACATGAAAAAATCTTATTGGAAAGACAAATTTCATTTGTATTGTTATTTATAAACAGTTTATTTATTATTAAAAAGACATTACAAATTGATGAGTTTTATTTTTATACATGAAATTTGTTATACAATATTTAACACATTCTAATAAATACTTGATGTAAAATTTCTTTATAAAATAAATTTGATATTTATTTATATTATATTGTATTATATTTTACGCAAAACTTTAAACATGCAAATATTGTGATGCATGTACTTTTTACTAAGATGAACATATATATTTGTTCAACCAAGAGAGAATTACTTATTTCATTTTCAGTTATTATATAAAAATTCATGCCATGAAAGATACAACGTTATAGCTGTTATGTATATACATACACAAACCCAAACAATATATTTAAGTGTCTTGTTTTTATTAATAATTTGCTAAAAAATGTTAAATTCATTTTTGCAAAAGCTTTTTTACTAAAGATTAGGGCAATTATACATTTAGTTTCTCAAGTTACTTTGATAAATTTAAAATGGTATATTTCCAATAATTTATGAATGAAAACAATGTTTTGCCGATTCAGTCGTGAATTGGAATTACATGAAATCCCTGCCGAAATTGTTCAATGAGTTGTGAATTAATATTTCTCTCAAATATAAATTAAAAGAAAATCCTCTTACGAAAAAAAATTCTTTTTAAATATTATTTCGATATGAAAAGAGCTCTTTCGAATAAAAACCTTCGCTTTTGATTAAGAAACATACGCCTTTTTATTTAAAAATTCGTAGTTTTTTAAAAAAAATGATTTCAATATTAGAACTAGGTTTCTTACAACTATTCTTATAGTATCTCAAGATGATTTCCATTTCTGTTTAATCGAATACACAATCTTGTTGAAGTATGGAAAATCTTTTTTAGTGAAAAACATTCCTTTTAGGAATTTTTCTAAGTATAAGGTCTTTAAGAATAATTAATAATAATAATAATAATACAAAAGTAAAATCTTATTCAATGTCAAAAAGATATTGAATGATTTCAAGTGAATTCAACTTAAAGATCACAAGTACAAGATCTCTTACGTTAGAGATCTTGTACGTTAGAGATCTCTTACGTTAGAGAAGTTAGGATGCATGTAAATATCTTCTTTTTATTGGCATTATTGCTTGGATATTGATTCATCACATTCTTTCAACGAGGAAAATTTGTATGAACAAGAAAAATTTTCGAATTATAAATGTTGTACTCAGCTTTTTTGATATTTTACATGACTAATATTTCAATTTAAGATATTGTATTAATATCAATGGTTATATTATAATTTAAAACAGTCATTTGAAAAAGGTTATTTGTAATAAAACGATTTTTTACAACGCAAGTGTAAGTCATATGCTCAGTTTCCAAATTATTTTAAACCGCAATTAAAAACAAAACAATACTTTTAAAATGTTTGTTGATGTTTTTTTAAAAAGTATCATACACGCATATAGCTAGTGTTTTTTATAAACTTATTAAAATAATGAAAATGAACTCTTGTAATTTTTTATGGAATCAATATGAAGCATGTGCACAATATATGGTTCATATAAACTTTATGTATGTTTTATATAAGTCCCATGTGAATTTTATTTATATTTAGGCAACGTAATTAATCATGTATATATTTATATAGGCATACTTATACTACTAAACATATGAAACATATATGCCCAAATAACAAATTAAACGTATAAAATTAATCAATTTTTCATGTTTACATAGTTATTATAAAATAACTGGAATTGTGCTTTCAAAAACATAACGTTTTGTTTATGAATTAAGTTTCCAGGAATCAAACACTTGAAATTAAAACTTTTTTAAAGTGTTTTAAAAGTGAGGACAAAAATAATAAAAAACGTTTTAAAAGCGTGACAAAACGTTTTAAGTTAAAACACTGGGTTTTGCAGTGAACTTAACTGAAGTCAGCAAAAATCCACTTCTAAATCTATGTAAATTTAACATAATTAATATATTACATTTAAATGATATAATATACCGAATCACCTCATGTTGATGATGGATAATGATTTCTCTAGAAATACATTGCGATGCACGATGTTTATAATATATAACATAAAATTATTTCAATAATAACATTTCAATAATATAAACTATTGTGGTAAAATTTTTTAATTGTTATTTTTCATATTATAAATTTAATGTAAGCCTTAAGGTTCTAATTTGAAATATTGTACGAGTTTGAAAAATACTTTAAATCAGCTGTTAATAAAAACATTGTTTACATTCACATTTGTTTGTTCGCTCGAACAAATTCAAATTATATTCGCGATTTTAAACTCCTAGTTCTTTCAGAAGCCAACAATTTTGGTCTCACCTGGTCCGCTGACAGGCAATTACTTCCAAAGAAAAATAAGGAAAACAAGAAAACATATAATTTGGCGTGTAACTCTCCAGTTTATTTGTGCTCGAAGGAAAAATAACTGAGAGGTAAAAAATTGCTTTTATTTGAATAAAATTGTGTAATTTTATACGTATGTTGTACTAATTAAAATAAAATATTTTATGAAATGAAAGCCGTATTCAAAGCGATATGAAGAAAATGAAGTTATGACAGACAGTAACGTGAAAATCATCTCGAAATCCATCTCCCGGTAGAAAGAGAAGATCGCATATTTTGGTCATGGAAACGCACTTTGACGTTAAAATTTCATAAACATATCTATTGCAGGCTTAAAAATCAACTGTAGTCAACAAAATCGTAATTCTATTTAGTTTTACGCTAAAAATTCAAGTCGCTTCAAGTGCCTTTTCATTTCACAACGAAATATTCCGACTATATTTGTATCACACAATTAAAAACAAAATACCCCCAAAAAAAAAAAAACATTTTATTTTGAAGTTAGTTCATTTATTTAAATAAACATGATCCAATGAAAAATAAATTATTATAATTATTTTACTTTTATTTTCAAATAAAAACATTAATCCAATTATTTATTTTATAAGTAACAAAAACTTCTGAATTTTAAAATCAATAGTTTATAAAAACAACTATCGATTGCGAAATAGTTCAAATAACCACTATTAACTTAACTATTAACTTTTACCTAAAAACGTATCATTTTGCGAAAGTCAAGTAGCTGAATACAAATACTCCGAAACCATAAAATTTAGTTAAATGTATTCTGAATCAATCAAATTTAAATTAATGAACTGAAATATTTGATGAAAACAGTGTACTAACAAAAGATAAATATGTATCAGTCAATGTCACTTCTTAAAATGTGTCATTTCACTGAGATGTTAAAGTACTCCGCGCGCATCCATCATCGTTGAATCACCATATAATCAAACATTTATTTCACTTATTACTTTCATCATACTGTAATATTCAAATGTACGAAGAGAAATATTTATGTTTATTTTAGTCACTGCCTTGTGTGTTACCAACCAATGAAACAAAGTTTTTGATATTGATTTTGAGTATTTCTCATAAAATCAAAATTTGTTAACACGATATACATTTATTGTTGAAAAATAAGATTACAACAGAAAAGTATATATTTATAATATTGTAAACTGAGAAATGTATACTCTAATTCAAAAAATAACTATAATCTTATAACTATAAGCCCTCTTGTTTATGTGTCAAATGTACATTACAACTTTGCAAATTTAACATGCTCTAACTTGATTTAAATTTCATCAACCAAAATCGAAAAGTGTCTCTGTATCTACGGATTTATATCGACAGGAGTTTCGAAAAAGGTGTTTATCTTTGCATGAAGGTATTCCATCATTTGTCATGAGACACATTGGATTCTGGCAGAAGATATATGAAGTGTTTGAATGTTTCAAACACAAGATTGGAAATCCATATTGCACTATTTTTCTTGCTTCAACTTTTTGTTAAAAATGCTTCCCTACTTTTTATTTGATCCACTTCGAAAATTCACGTGACATATAAATTACATATAAAACAAATGAATCGTAACTTTCTTTATCTCACATAATTTATTTAAGATATCGATTCAATTGGAGCCTCAAAAATCTTATATACATTATTCTAGGATACACATAATGTGTACTTAAAGTAAGTTATATTTTATTCAAATCGTTTATGTGTTCAATTAAACGAAATTAAATATTAGTACATTACTTCTACTCTCTGTATAAATAAATTTCTATTTTAGTTATAAATAAACTACATGGTTCGTTCATGTCCATTATTAGATAAATTCTTAATACATAGAATAGAAATTAAAAAATTGTAGATTTATTAGCATTACATACAAATAAAAGAACGATTTGCATATTTTTACGTGCCATGTATATAAGAAAGAGTTAATTCATAAACGCGAAACAATTAAGCTTTTGTTACACGTGCACTGAAAAGACGTCTTTTTGATAAAATCTTTGTATCGAAAAGAGTCTTTTCAAACCGCTTCATTTTCATCCTCTAACTATATATTTGAAAAAACTTTTTTCCACACAGCTAGAGAGCGGAAATAGAACTGCCTGAAAAAACTCTCTTCCGTACAAAAACATGCATCGAAAAAACATCTTTACATTGCACTTGTAAAAAAATACGGTACGTTACTTGGCCTGAAAACTCTTCATCTTGCTGAATGCCAAATTTCACAAACTCGGCATAAATCTCGGCTCGCTTGGCGAGTTCTCAGCTCTGCCTTGTAGCCAACTTCACACTCGTTGAAAACAAGACTTTTCAAGCCTTGGAACGTAATGTACTATTATTGTTTTTATGCAAGATTTTATAGAAAAATTTTATAAAGAAAAAATGGTTAAAAGTCTTTATATTACGATTTAGATAAGCAAAAAACAAATTGCATAAAAAATATAAACGATGTCCGATTTAATATGCCAATTTTATCCAGTCTT
>JABFQD010002906.1:0-14229 GCA_022817045.1 Psix sp. ZL-2020 | reverse complement strand
ATAAAACAATTTATATTTCCATATTCTTTTCCAAAAAACATTTCATTATTTATGTATGAGGATTTCTACTAGTACCCCCCACATTTGGTTTAAACGCGTGAAAATTCGAATCTCATAGTGGCGTTTCTCGCGTTTCTTGGTCAAAAATAGTAGCAATCTATAGGTCTAATCGTGGATTTCCTGTGGGCGAGTGCAGATTTCATGCTGCGATTGGTAAAAGAACGCGGGCTCTGTCGCAAGATAAATTAGCCGAGACAATTAGTTTAGGAATCGTCCGCTGCGGGCGGTTGGCGCCATCATCTTGATTACGCGGGAAGCCAAGACAGTAGCGAGAGCTCTGTCTTGCCGAAAGACTGGCCGCCGCGAGCTAATTAGCGATGCCCACTGAGATATCAGCAAGCAACGCTAATAATACGAAGCATAAATATTCGGTATTTTTGCCGCAAACCTGGCGAGTCCGCTCTTGTGATTGCCGTGAGTGCGAACGATGGCGCTTGTTAAACCCAAGACGCGCTTCGGTTTAATTGACGCAGCGATTAAAATTTTCAAGACGATGCGCGGGCATCGTAAACAGCCGCACGAAATACTGTTACGACTACCGGAATATTCTGAAATTAATTTATCGGCTAAAAAGGAGAAAAGCCGCGAGACAGAGATGGAGGACACGTCAGACATTGATGTAAATCGATAAATTATGCGTTATTCAGATAGCTAATTGGAAGTGTGCAGATAATTTGTGAAGAAGCCGAATTAATGCCGGGTTGGCACTGACATTCATAATGTTTTAGCCATAACTGTGTACATTTTTTCAATCATTATCAGGAGTCTGCATTTTAATCAAACGTCTGCGAATTATTAAAGTCGATGTTTTTACTTCGTTATGCGATTTTTTCATAATGTAAATATAGTTTCTACAAATTCGAGAGATAAATATTTAAGGTCGTTGGAGCAAAAAGTTAAATCACTGATTTAGCTGCGAACAGAATAATTGTTAAATTCAATAATAAAATCTGTTGTATTTAAAATCTGACACGAAAGCGACGGATCGTGGGAAATAAATCGATATTGAGGATACATTTTTTATGTATCTTTACGTATAACAATCAAAGCCATTAAGCGTGTGTCCTTATCGAACTCATACATTTATCAAGCTTTATAATAATACAACATTGCCAAGCTATTATCAATAATAATAACTATATTTGTAATAGTTTCGCATTGGAATGTTGAATGAATGAATTAATCATATTATTGAATTTACATCTACATTGTTTGTTGTATTTATGTTGTATGAACAAAAATGTTAGCCTGAAATAATGAAGTTTTGGATATATTAAAAAAAAGCACTTTTAAATATGAGCAAATAACCATATAAGTTTTAGTCACCATAATTAAGTTTCATGGTTAAAATATTGAGATTCTGTTGACCGAATTTGTTATTGAAACTAAGCGGAAATAGATAAAAAAAAAGTTTTAATTTCGTTTTAGTTAAGTATATTGAGGGAAAATGACTATACATTTTTACTTGTTTAAAATCATAAAAATTATTTACTAATTTCCGCAACGCGGAAAGGTTAACTCTGAACCAATTTTCACTTGATTTAATTTCAACGTAGAATAGGGTATATCCAATTCCAGTATGGAACAGATGATATATCAATATATACACAAATCAAATTTAGATGGAGTTGTCTGAATCTCATATTATTAATTTGGAATTATTTACTAAACTTTAAAAAAATAAAATTTAATTTATTAAGCAAAAATATCACTTTTTTTCAATGATAACTATTTTTTTCGTATTTTTATAAATCAAAATAAATTATTATCACAATATATAAAATGAAAAATGCAATGGTATTAATAATTGTTCGTTTTATTAATATTTCCCATTAATTGTTTCAAATTTTGTTGTTTGTATTATGTCTGTAAAAAAGATAATATCAAAAGATAAGCGAAAAGATAGAATTGGAATTTCTTTCAAACAATTTTTCAAATTTTATTTTTTATATTTCAATCAATTGTCCAAACAGATGGCGCTTCACTTCATTTCGAATTATTGTACAATGTAATTTAAAGTAAAGAATAAACGATTCCAATTTAAAAGTTAAAGAAAACAAAAATCTCTAGAATTTGATTGTAAAAATTGGTAAAAATTATTCGATAAATATAGACACGTATCGCTTAAACTTACTAAGAAGTACCTGAATTATCAAAAAATTCAATTTGGCATTTAAGGTACATGAGAAGAAGCTTATTTGAATTCCAACGGTGAGAATCAATTTTCCATAAACTTCTTTTCTATATCGCAGTGATGAAATTGGACTTGCTAATTTAGTTATTTTGTAATAATTTCGCAGCAATAAAGATACTCGAACGGGCTATTCCTGATACAGAGCCCCGATTTTCTCAATGAATGATATCTCTTTACGACCTCGGTGGCAATTAAAAGATTTCGCAAAAGTTCCGAGATATTTGGTTTATAATTGAGTGTTACAAAGTACGCAGCGAATAAGAGCGTGCAACTGAAATGCCGTCGGTGATTGATATACGACCTTTGCGTTGAAAAATCGCTATTTACTTTGTTGCGTTACATATATCGTTGAGCATAATAAGCAATATAAAATTATCTTAATTGGGAGAAAAAGTGATCAAATGACGTTAGTCAAAGCTAATTATACTGCGACTGTTTAGCGCTCGATAAATTAATTATTATTGGCGGCGTGCTGAATATGAAAATAATTACAGCAAACTGCGCTAACAATATTGAACGACGCGTAATAAAAGGACGATATGAGCCCGAAAAGGGTGAAATTTCATCCACTATGGGTATACAGCTGGGAGATTTATATGATGTCTGAATTGAGGACGTAATTTAAAGATGATGGATCACATGATAAATTAATATAACTTTTCTCATTCACATCTTATTATCATTATGTGTTAATATATCGAAAACTACTTGATTGTAGAATTTATTGTGGTTTCAGGAACATATTATCGAAGCAATAATGTATCAAATGTTAAAACAATGTAGTCGAGTGAAAATATAACGTATAATTATAAAATTATGATTGAAAAATGTCTTCAATTATAGCAAGCTTTACTATATCAATAGACATTATAGTTATTATGGTGCATTTTGTCATTTTTACATAAATTATAGAGAAATTAGCAAATTTTGTTACGTTTACAAAAGGTATAGCAAAATTTAGCTAATGTTGCAAGTCTAGCAAATTCTACTGTATTTATAGCAACTATAAAAAACTCAACCAATCTGCCAAATTTTACACAAGTTTGTTGCTATATTTATAGTGATTGTAGCAAATTTAACAAATATATCAAAGTGTGCTAAGCCCATAGAAATAGTAGTAAGTTTAGTGTATAAATAAGTGAACTTTCGGTCTATGTTAATATAGCAATGATATCAATCAAATAAAAAACCAATATATTTTTTACGAATTGTCTAGTAAATATTACTATTTGTTATATAATATCTGTGTTCCCAAATTGTATATTTATTCATATTGTTAAATCTTTTTTCAATGAGGATTGCAAATTTTGTTCGTAGTTTTTGTTTTGTTTTCATCAATACTCTTATTGCTGTGATACAACTATTAATTTACTAACAATATTAATTTACTTATAACACTGTCATTAAAATACAGCTCAATTAAGTTTAAACTTTTTGTATTTTGAACAAATTTTCAATTTTTATCTAAAAAATAAATATCGCAGTAAGATAAAAAGTTATTTCAAAAAATATATCCGCATTAAAACAGTAATCAATTTTTTCAATTAAACTATAATGATAAATTAGTAGCTGAGAGAAACGGTAAAATGTATATCTAATAAATGTGAGCTTCAGAAACGAGATACAATCTCTTTTGACATCCGTAATTCATCGATAAAATCAGCGTAAATTAGTTCAGCTGATAATCACAAAAACTGATAAAATTGCATTATTGAAATTGGAGGGTATTTCGGGATGAAGTCGTTTACACAATAGCATCAAACAGGGGAATAATGTTGGTAACTGCACCCTCGTGTGAAATGGCGTGCAATAACGAGGATGACGAAATTGTCCACTTTGGCTTGATTTCGCACAATTTAGTCGGCAGTTCGGGCATTTGCTAAACCCATGTTTATGTTGCGCTAAGTGAGCGCAAAGTGGTAGCTCTTGTAGCGAACCGTAGGTGGTCTGCGTAAGCAAACCTGTCCATTGATTTGAGCTGCCGTTAGAATCTCAGATACTATTTTCACGACGATTAATAATGTCGTACTTTTATGAGCCGATTCTGTGATTTTGTCCGGGCAATATTCGCTTTTAAAATCACTGCCTTCTGCGTTACGAGTGGTCATATTTGTAACTACCAATATAATAAATACCGAAAGCATAATTTGAAAATCTAAAACATCTTTTTAATTTAACTAATACCATAGATATATTTTTAAAATTGTGTTAAATTTATTTAGTTTTGAAATGTAAATTGTAAATAAAAACAATATGGTAAATGCCATCTGTTTTGACATTTTTATCACTATTGGAATTATTTTTAATTTCTTCTGGTATTATTATTTTTTCAATGTTTAAAAATGAATTATCAGTGATTAAAAAAATGTTTAATAAGCAATTTATAAAATACACAAGTTATGCATTGTGTTTTATTGTTTTGAAATCTAATAAATCGGAGTTGATGAGGAATTATAAGAACGTGATGTATGTTTTGGTTTCGATGCAAATAATATGACATTATCTTCTACATTATGTGCATATCGTCGGCAAATTTTTTCGATTTATATATTTTTAGCGATTTATTTATCTGATACAGTCAATTAGAATAAAATGATCGTTGTAAAATTGAGAGCAGAATAAGATAATCTGTCTAAGGAAGTTTATGCTTGCTGGCGTTTTTACACAACATGAAATGAAATAAACCGATAAATTAAAACTGAGTGAAAACTTTCGATAAAAGTAGATTTATCATATACATCACGATCATAAGAATATTTATACGAAAAATTCTATTCATAAACATTTAACTTGACGATATGTATAATAAATAAAAAGCATTTTCTTTCGAATGAATAAAAACGCGAACGAATGTAGACACTCAAAAATAGAAAAATGATTTCCTTTATATATGTTTATTCATTTATCATTGTACTAAATTTCTCCAAAATTATATTCTCAAAAACTCTTTCCTCTACTAATGGTTGTTGTTGATTGATTACCTATACCACATACCAAATGAGTGCTATAAAAACGGCGAAGTAAATTTTTCAACGCTGACTATTTTAAATGAAGCTATTTAATTCATCATCTTCTGATTTTTTATTCGGAAAAAATCTATTCAGACATAAGGAAGACGAACAATTAATATAAAAAATTGTTCTTCAATCACTTAAACATGCTATAATATTCTTGAAAATATAAAGAAAGTCCATTATGTAGATGCATGTTAATTTTGTAGAATAAAAAAATGTATTTTAATGTTTTTCGTATTTTTTTTTCAAATTTGTAACTTTTTTATGTCTTGTATTTTTATTTATTCGTAATATAAATTATAATAAATTCGACTAAAGTATTATTTAGAAATGATAATAATATATAATGGTAGATCCTAATTTCCAAATATCACGAAATTATATTACTATTGACCTTGACATTAATGTCATCCTTTGATGTTATCAAAGGATATCTAACTTTCATAGAATTAACTTCGAATTCTCGAAATAGACATAAAATTAACTCAGACACATAACCTAAGGAAACCCCTTTGATAGAGCAATAAAAGCCAAGAAGCCATGTTATTTGAAATTCAATAAAGACGTATCTTTAAATTTTTTAATCGCAATACATCACGACGTCAGGAAGGAATCATCCCGAACAAAGTGACGTCACGAAAGTGCGAGGCATTGTGCGCAAAGTGTCCGCGTATTCGGGACACCAATACGCGAGACACATTTTTACAAAAAGCATAGAAAAAGAAAGTGAGATGCGAGTTAATATCTTTATAGTGAAATAAAAACGCCAGCTTGGCTAGAGGAAGGGTGGCATTGAAGAATTCGAGACAGTCAAGTGGTCTTTTCAAAAATCAAAATTTTCTTTCAAAGGACGCGGTCACAATGGTTGACATAAAAACTGTGAATGGCCAGTCAAGAAGCTCTATTATAAGTCGTTGCTTCTCGAAACATTTTCTGCCTTTTTCTAAATCACAAAACCGCTTCTCGAGCTCCGCATGATCGTCTTAATTTACGACCCAAAATTCAAACCCAGCGGATACTTTCTCACGCGAATTAGATCTTCGATTATGAATCATGAAATAAGTCATTTTTGTTCACTTCCATAGAAAACTATAAACTGAATTTTCCTAAGTAAATGAACAAAAAATAACGGATCCAAAAATATATACCTTAATTAATCAATATATTTATTCATTCTTCCACCTTATAACATTGTTTACAATCTTCTTTTTATTTGTAAACCAAAATTCAGATTCAAAGACACAATTGTTTATTTGTTTACATAATACAATTGTTTGTTATGTAAACAAATCATGGTGTATGTAATCTTGGTTTAAGCAATATAAATATTGGATTTGTTTACAAAATAATCGATACCAAGGGATATAAGAGTTTTTTAGACAAAATATTTCGGGCGATTCTTTGGAAGTTGACAAATCGCTTGATATGTTTTGCTTGGTAAAAAACATTTTTATGTGTCGCTTTATCCTAAATCCAATTATGTGAGCAAACAAGCTTTTGATATCACATTAAAAACACACAAATAATATTATTTTAAAATAAAATAAATTACCAACACAGTTGAATTTGTTTACAAACAAAACAAAAAAAAGATGTATGTAATAAAAATATAAATATCTTAAATGTGGCATTTGAATGGTTGTGTTATACGAGAAAGTTTTTTTTTGTAAATAATAACTCTGATGAAATATAGTTCGGATGATTAATTACTACTGGAACTCAAATAAATGATAATGTCGAAATCAGTTGAGCTAACAAAATCGTATGAAATTTAATGACATGATTTGTCTATATTATACATTAGTTTCATTTGAATTCCCATATATTCCCTTTGGTGTTGCGATAATCCTAGCCTACGGTAATTCAGGACACCTAATGGGTTTTTAATAAGCGTCGAGCACTGATATACGCTGCGTAGAAAGTTTTATCGCACAATTATTTATGACAGTCCCAAAATGAACCGGAACTCTTGTATTCACCTAGTAATAAAATTCTTTTCGTAGTTCTACGCAAATCTGGTAAGCAATAAATAATAGAATTAGTTAATAATTAACGATATTGTCCCCAACCATGGTTTTAATATTTTTTAAATGAAATTTAAAATTTTGTTGAATTTAAAAATATTTTATAAATATTCTTTTAATGTTCTTCAATTTAAATATTTATATTGAAATTAAAAATGCTTTGATTTAGTTTTTAATTAAAAAAATATTTTCTAGAAGCGCTTAATTGAGAGGGCATTTGAGCATTAAAGGGTTAACGTGTATAATAAAATTTTTATTTCTTTGAATGAAATGATCTTTTAATGCAATTTCTGTAGGCTTAAAATTGGTGACACAAAATGGTGGCCATAAATGTTTCGAGTGCAGGAAATTTAATTCAACTCGAGAGGAATCCTGCGCGCCAAATTGCGCGATGGTTAGCTGACTGTGTTGAGATTCCGTAACCAAAACGAAGGAGGGTCGAATTGTTCATGCTGCACGTTAATG
Source organism: Psix sp. ZL-2020 (assembly GCA_022817045.1). NCBI lineage: Eukaryota > Metazoa > Arthropoda > Insecta > Hymenoptera > Scelionidae > Psix > Psix sp. ZL-2020. The sequence continues at coordinate 6,472 of JABFQD010002906.1, read as the reverse complement.
CGTGAAAGGACAATGAAACTCGTACAGAGTCGTCGGGCCATCGTGAAAACAATGAGCCGTTTAAGTAAGCAAACATTGTTGGCGAATGTTGCTGCAATTCGATGCGAATATACTTTTTCTTCTTTTTATTATAACGAGCGATGTTGGTGGAAAAATCTTTTGAAATTGATGACAACTGTAAAAAAGAAGAAAAACAAATAAATACAGCTTATCAGATGTATTTCGATTCAAAAACTATTTTAATAAACAAAACAACTTTGACCTTCTTACCCAAACAAAGAAATAATAACTTTGTCTCGTTTGTTTTTGTTTACCTGCATAGTTAATACTTGTATTTTACACTTTTATCTCTCTCACTCTCTCTTTATTCAATTGTTTACATTTTTCAATTACAAACAATTTACTCAAAAACAAAGAGAATTTAATTACTTCCGAACAAATAGGCATTGAGTTAAGCACAAGTGTACTTTGCATGTAGCGTATAATCGGCTTTCAAAATCAGCTTTAATAAAGTGATAGCATTTGCATAAGTCGTACACGTGTGTAGTTTTCGATGTTCTCGCGGGGCCACGCATCGATTGGTCTCGTTGAAAAGTCGAGTATCGCATGTCGTGGGGTTAAGTTTGAAATGTTCAAGAGCGAGGTAACGAGGCGCCCGAGGAGCAAATATCTCAGGCACGCGTTCATATGTGCCGCCTCGCTGTCTACGTATCGGACATGCCAACGAACTCGAACTTACACGTTTGAATCTTGTACACGCTAAACCGCATGAAGATCCCACTACATTATTACTAATCACCTCAAGACTACGTACGGTTTTCTCCAAAGTGCAGTCTGATCCCGATTATTCGAACATTACCAAGAAACAAAGTTGGTAATGAGTTCTTTGAATGAAGAATGTTATGATTGCTAATTTTATGAATGAGATACATTCTTTTTTAAATTGAAAACACTACTTTATATATTTCAAAAAAAGCAATTATTATGTTGATGAATTGTATGAAAATTGAAATAAAATGTGAATTACTTTATAGATAAATATGTACGGAAAAGTTATTTGAAATTATTAACAACTAAATAAAAAAATTTAAATCAGATTTAAATGTGTTAAAAAAACAAACATTAGTGTGTTTAACAAAAGGAAACTTATTGTTAGTAAGTTTGTACGATGCGTTGTTATCTGTCAACACTATGATTAACAACAATGTACGGTACAAAGGTATTAACAGTTGATTTTGAATGGTAATGATTTAAAATATTTTATAACTCTGAATATTTTTTTATATTTTAATACAATGTGCGAAAATTACTGTGATATTTTCGGTGAAAAATGAGTAAAAACGAAAAGTTGAGTTTTTTCTGGTTCAAATAAAAACACAAATACTTCTTGTGCAAGGTCAAATTAAGATTAACTCTTCGCGCCAAAAATAACTAATCAGTCCGATTGTTGTACCCTTTTCTTTGTTGACTTCATCCTAATGTCGCACATATACAAACTGAATAATTAAGTCTATGCTAATTTAATACTCCTAAAATTTAAAAATATTCATATAAGTGTTTATATCTACATTAATTTTTCACATTCCCTTAGATTTTTTCTGCACTTTTTGCAATTTGAATTTAATCGTAAATTCAATGATTCAATACGCTGTTTTTTAATCTTTTCAATCTAAATATTCAAATTGAATTTATTGATTAATATTTTCATTCAAAATATTGAGTTCGTGTTGCTTTTAAAGACATTGTTGTAAGTTGAATTCAAATTATCGAAACAAAACAAAATTCATCCACAATTTTTGGCTGAGATGTTTGCTCATTGTTGAGTGCAGAAGACAACAGTGTACACAAGGCACGTTTTTATTCATTACCGTTTATTGAATTATTTGATTAATAAAGATTTGTATCGCGATATGAATCTGAGACACGTGTTGCTCGCCGAGATGTTTAAAACATACGCAAAGGTGTTCGGCGCATAATGCAGGCAAGAGGGAGCTAGCGTCGGTTCATAACTCGGCGCCGAAATGAAGTTGTCGTTGTCATCGCCAGGAGACAATGCGACGCATAAATATCTCACAAGTGCTCATATTATACCCCCGTCGGAATCCTGCGGCCCCAGGATTGGCGGAGCGCTGTGTGGGCTCGGAACGTGCATCGCGATGCACGCTGCTGGAAAAGGAGAAGCGATCGCAAACGTCGTGAACATCCCGAATGCGATGTTGAACGATGATACGATTGTTACGAAAATGTAAATTTCAAGTGTCCTGACGCTCTTTTTTTTGCGACAGTTTGCCACCGCGTGTCGAGCGTTACACTATTTCCCCCACCCGGATCCAGTACCTGGACAGAGAGGAGGGGGGAGAGCAAAAATGCGCCTTAGTTTTTATTCCGTAAATCATTGTCGATTGCAACGTGTATTTATACCATCATGTATTTATGGACTCGAGTTTGATGCATTGTGTTGCACGAGAGTCTGTTTTCCCTTTGCGAGTCGGAACTTCTGATCTCGCGACCACTTGCATGTAAACCGAAACGTACGTCTTGATTCAACGTTTGGAGCTAACTTCGGAGATGGCTACTTTCAGAAGTTACAACAGTTTTTGATTTCATGATTATTTTCACTCGCAGCGCAGAGATGTGAATAGCACAGTTCATTTAATTTAGGTTATGTTATATATATTGTTACATATATGATTATATTTTTAAAATTATATGCTATCATTTTTTTTATCTACAGATTTTTTTGAGATACTGAATGTTTACCACGTGGTACTCAAAACTGCATAATTGTAATACTTAATGTAACAAAGAATAATGTAAAATATACCGTACAACATAATTTTAAAATTGCAAAAAATATGATTAAATTTTATTATGAAGTAATAAAATAATCATATATACGAATCAAATAAAAAAAAATATGTTACTTTATTTTTATTAGCTTATGTGTGTGTATCAAATATATAAGAACCATGAAATCCAAATTAATTCAGTATCAAGATTATATTTATTAATTGATAAATAATCCATATATGTTCCATTTATGAAGTCATATATGATGGATTATATCATCATTATATTTCTCTATATGAAAAACTGCATCAGCTTTAATATTAAAAATCCCGCTAGTGTCCTGATTAGCCAAGAATTATGAACTGTCACAAAATTCTGTCTTCCACTCAAACTACAGTAGAGTTTGATTTTTCTCACCATTTACAACGAGTGCGACGACATTTGACAAGATTCTGAAAAATGATTCTTCTAAGACATGTAAAGTTGACAAAAGCCGAGTTGGTGAGAAAATTTAACTCGCGTATCACGACGTGAGCCAGCATTTTTTACAATCGAAAGATTGTTACGTTCCTACTGCAACTTGTCAAAGGTAAGCACCTTACAGTTTCAGTTGTGCAAGTTTCACGGATAATGTTTATTCACGAAATGAATGGGTCATTTATTTTTTTTTTTTTTTTTACAGGACCATTCATGCATAGGCTCATACAAAATATATGACAGGTGGACAAACTCAATAAGCTGGTATGTAATATTACATCGAAATAGAACTTATTGATTAACGACTGTTTATTCAGCAGAATTGATTTAATTACAGGTTGCTTTTGTAACAATTGCGAGCGGAGCCACTCTCTTAGACTCAGATGACATGCGTCGATGAATTAGTTGCAACACCGAAAGGTCGTGTTGTGCACAAAGTATACAATCATTCACGCACTCAAAACATTGATCCGATCATTTAATGTGCGACAAAGACAGGTTTGCAACTCATGCCTGTTCGATGTCTCACCTGATCGGTTCTAACGACCAATATAAACCTACGTGATTGACAGTGTAATAGGACAATAATAGGAGCTTGGCAGAGGAGAGGGAAAGTTGCATAACGAAAATTAATCGATATCATTTAACGCTTCGACGTTTAACTGCTGTCATTCGAGCGATATTTTAATGAATTCTGTATTTAAATTTATCTTTGTATATTTTGCAATACTGGATGTATTTAAATGTTATGTATATTCTTCTAGCACAAACATTTATTCACAAGTTTACATACTCACATTTGTATATACAATGATTTAGTTTTTAACATGAAAATAGTATAGTTTTATGCAAAAGCGTGTAGCACTCGTGTGACAAACGATATTTGTCGATCGAAAAAGCGAGCATAATATGTTGACTTTTTCACACTAGTGTGAAATTGCGTAAGGTTTGAAAGTATAAAAATAATATATATTATACAACAAAGAAACTAAATGATATAATGCGAGTAAAAACATTATTATAAAGAGAGGAGGTCGAAAGAGGTTTTACACCTGTGAGGGAGTAAAATTTCTATTTTCCTTCCTAGACAATCCTTTGTTTCCAAGGGAATAAAAATTGAAATAGGATTTTTATAACAATTTTTTTATGATTATTGAAATATTTCATTATTGTTATTGTTCACAATGCTATACCCGATCAAAAAATAAAGAATCCTGTCTGGAAGTAAATAGAAGAAAAAATGAATTATAATATGGAAAATGTTCAGTTTGAATGTTTTGACGTGTGTTAAATTATTAAATATATATTAAATGTATAATATTGGTTCGTATGAGTAAACTACCGCAAAGTTAATAGAAAGTAGCTTTTGATTGTAGTTATTCGAGATAAATTCTTGTTTTCTTTTATTTCTTTACACTTCAGGAGTATCTAAGACAATCTTCCATTCAGATGTTGTACAACAAGTTCTATGAGAAAGTGGATAAATCAGACTTGAGAATTTCCTTCGAGTATTTTACATAATATAAAACTGAAAAATTGTGGTAATTAGAATACTGCTTAAAATAAACCGTTAAATAAATTTAAAGTCTGATGAAATTTGGAATTTTAAAACGATGAAGAATCTAAAAAACTAAAGTTTTTTTAGACTGCGCAAATAATAGTTTATTTATTACTTAAAATGGTTCATTTTCATTTGAATTTGAGTTTTATTTTTTTCAAACTTTGAATAGTTATCAGATTTGAAATGATTTTTGTATCGAATATTATTTTGATCCAAAATCGAATTATATTTTAAATTTATCTACCTTTTTACAATGTGAAAACCAGTTTATTATACATACATACATATATATTCCATAACAACATTTGCTAGAAAACAAATATTTATCATTTGCTATCAAGTAATTAAGATTTATCAGCTGCTAATGAGTTTAGGGAAATGAGAATACATGAGATTTTTCATTCGTTTGTTCCTAGCGGCATTAAGATTTTAAACAAGTTGTCACTTTCCGATTGCAACTTAGAAAGACCGATCAATCTCGCGAAAATTTGCGATAAGATCATGCAGACGAGTCGATCGGATGGCGCTCGGGTCATTTGTCATCTATTCGACGAGTTCGGGACACGTGCGGGTCATTATTGTGCCGGGTTCATGACAGGGGGAATTTTTCTTCTGCCCTGTCAACGAACGATGTATCGGTTGCGCGGATCTAAAATCATTGAACAATAAACGCTAACTGGATAACTGGCGCGAGAGGGTTCCTTATCGCTCAGCCGTGAGATAAGAATATCTCCCTTCATATTACATTATATAGCCTCTGTAGAATAATGTATCTACTTGCCGTCCCGTAGTGGCGCCCCGAAATGACTACATTCAGATGGTAATGCGTGTTGCGATATTGCCTGCAACTAGGGCTAAGTGCGATTAACAATTTGGGTTACTGCGCGGGCAGACACTTCGCGAATATCGGTATCCTTTGTATTATTAAAGGGCGGTTTATAGTCCTTGTTAGAAACGACCGATAATCAGAAAAGCAAACATAAAAGTGTGATGAGCTTTGAGAAAAAATAAAAGTAATAGTAAATCACAAAATTATTTTGAATTATAATATTGCGATATGGTTGGATATACAATATATATATGATATTATATACATATATATGTATATAAAGTTTGTGTATAAATAATATATTTAATCGATGTATTATTTTAAAAATTAGCATGAAACTTCATTTTAAAAAACAAAAAGTTCTTTGAAGAAGTTTTTACATTTGTGTTTCGAGAATTCAAATCTGCAACAGAAAGCAAAAAGTCATCTCTAGAATTCAAAGCTTTTATCTTATCACCAAAGGATTAAGTTAAGAAATTGGGTTTAGTTTCATGAAATATATGGATTTTTGAAAAATATTAGACACTTAGTTATTTATTGTTTCAAAGCAATTTCTCAAGATAATTAACTGTAGGGATACTTTTTGGATATCCTGTACATATAGAGATGCATTGAACAATTTTCACATTAAAAATAATACAGCGCCTCCTGGTGGTAATTAAAATAAACTTAGCTACTTTCGAATTATGAACGAAATTAACATTAAGCTTGCCGTTGTACGATAATTTTAGTTGATTTAGTTATAGTTTATTTTCAAAGAAAGTTTGAAGATGAAAATCCTTTCCAACTTTATAATTAAGATTTTTTCAGGTACT
>JABFQD010002905.1:0-14230 GCA_022817045.1 Psix sp. ZL-2020 | reverse complement strand
TAAAATATATAAATTTTTATAAAAAAAGTCGAGGAAAAGGTAATATATATGTATTTTATGAAGATGGTATTTTTCGTTGGATGCACTTGAAGATGAAAATTTAAATTTTTAAAAAAATTATGCTTATATGTTCTTTAGAACTTTTTATCTTTCGAAATAGTCATATCTTTTAACATTATTATTTCACCAAAACGAAATATTCGGCATTTTTCAAAAATAAAGCATTATTTTTTATTTTATTCATATCTATTTTCGTAATTTATTTTGATTTTCTTATCATGCGTAATGTCGTTGCATGACGTTATTATTACTATAGCTTTTATTTTTCCTTGCGTTTATTATGAAAAGGGTTTAAATTATTTTATCTTCGTAGATTTGAACGTAATTTTATATTTCATTCTATTTTTTCCTTTTATATGTATAATGGTATATAGTATAATTCAAATACTACCTAGAACTGACAAGTATGAATTTATCTATAAATCTATTCATCTATTCATGTAGATAAAACAGGGTAAAATTATCGTGCACATAATGACGTATATAGAATAGAAACTTTTTTTCATGAATACAAAATAGAGTACTCGACAAAGATACTTCGAACATAGCGATTATACAATTTTTTCTTATCAAGATAAGAAAATGCTGATTCTATAAAAATAGTTTCTTAAACACTTGCGGTTATTCGTCACCTCGTTATTTTTTGGACACATGGTGTTCATTAAGTCAAGCTTTTAATGACATAACTTATCAAAATTCATATGTCATATCTTTATCTACTATTTTTAAAGGTATTTTTCGTATAACTTGTATATTTATTGTAGAGATTTGCCAACGTTATAAATCTACAATATAAGAACGAAAATATGTGAGCAAACATCCATGCGTGCATAATTCAACTTGATATACGAATACTGGGATTTGTAAAGTAATTAATAATGTTTAGTCATGTCAACTGTGTTCCATCATGTACTATTTTACACGCATTTACGAGCAAGTTTATTCCAAAATGTTAAAAAAAAATCAACTGGCCAGGTGAATAATTGGCTTTTACTTTTTAAATTCCTTCTTCATTTGCAGGGTCATAATTATCACATATTATTTTATTATAACGACAGTTCTTTTTAATTAGATAATCATTAAAAAGTTTTTTTAATAAAATTGTATGTGCATTAACAATGCTCATTTGAGAGATTTTATTTTACATTGGGTACAGTTATTTTCAATAAATTTATACACAATGACACCAATGTTGAACAAAATAATCGAAATACAGTAGTACTAAAACCAGATACAATTACAACGTAAATAGAAGCTTGCACTGAATCGAATTAATGAAATTTGAGAATTCCAATACAGCTGCAACTCGATTATTATGAATTTCTTTTATTTTCTGCTGAATGTGAGCTGCGAACAAAACCACAAGTTTTGATATAATTCTTCGATCATCATAACTATCATAATTTTTGTGAGACCCCGCATTGTATGCTGAATGAAACAACTGTTGTATCATTTTATCCGAATACGTAAGCCGAGAAAATATAACAAATTTTGTCCCATAGATACCCGCAGGTAGAACATGTTCATTTTCGATTTTTTGGAATCGAAAACATTGACTTTATGCGTAAATTTGTGTGAATCGGTTTCAGTAGAAGTATTTTTATTGTATTTTACATAAATGGATAAACACGAACCGACGCAATGCGATCAAGATTGCGGTACTCGCAAATGAGCCGCAGGTGTACTCTGCGTAAGATAGATATCAATAAAATTTTTCGATTTCTTATTCTTTTGATGACATGTTTGTTTTATTTTCCAGCTTAAAAATGTTTATTCTAAAATAATGTTTTTCAAGCTATGATAAACAAAGTTGCCTTATTTTTACAAAACTCATATTCACAGACATTGCTTACAGATAATTTCTGTTTTCAATTTCGTATAAAGTTATGTGCATATTAACAATTTTACAAACTTTAACACATTAAATTTCTCGTACTGAACAAATATATATATATATATAAATATATATCTATATTATAAATCTAACGAAAAAATTCTTTTCAAAACACGTTCTGTTTCTTAAAGCACACAATTAATCAAACAATTAGTAAAAAAAGTATTAGGAAGAAAATATTTTTAACAGTTGACAATATCTGTCATACATTTTTTAAAATAAAAAATATAAGGTGTTGAATAAAGTTAATAATTTTACAGCAATTTCGCGATTTAAATAAAAAACTGCAAAATAGTTCCTGTGCTGAATGTGCTGCTGTGGTACAATACGAGTACCACACATGCTAGCTAATGACTAAAATTACTTATTAATAAGCACATTAATCCTGGCGCCTTAATTCATACAAAAATACTATTCCTTTAAATAAATGTAATAAAATTTAAACCACTTAAATAAATTAAAGTATTCAATAATCATTAGATTGGAATAAAATGAATCAAAAATTGAATGAATACAATTTTATTAATAATACACGTCAAACCAATTCGATTGGATAAATATTCAATTTTTCCATTTACGTTATTTATATATTAAAAAAATCTCCCATTATGACCGCACGACAGGTTATTAAAAATGCAGTACGCATAAAATTTTTTACCGCAAATAACTTTTAACGATTTATCAATTTTAACTATGCTTTTGAATCCATAATTGGATCAAATATTTTCACAATTTTCATAAAGTAATTTATGGTCTTGTCAATCAAAAGATAGATATATATTAAATTGTAAAATTATATATAGATAGACAAATAAATTTAGCTGTACGAATAATCAGTTTAAAATAATCAGCCTCTCAACGCTGATCGTACAACAGGATTTGAATTACTTATACTGGCGGAAAATGCGAAAATGTGAACAAATGTCTATCGCATGTGGTCAGATTCGATTTCGATTAAGCTTCAACATTTTTCACCTAACTCCAAAATCCTGCGTTCGGTGTTCGGTGGCCGAGAAACGGTGACTGTACCGTACAATGTCGGTGGTCTGCGGTTTTCTGGTTCCATGAAATCGGCCTGTTTCGTGTGTCATCGGCAAATTCATTGCAATTCAGTGGGGTGCGTGTTGTACAAGAATTCGATATGTTCTCGGTCGAGAAACAGCTAAGCCAATAGCATAAACGTACAAAAATCTCGAAACTCTGATGTCGTTATTACTCTGTGCTGTTTTTACTCAGACCAATTATTCCCGCCAGTATAAAGGATCAGTAATGTTTCGTCGAAATATTATTTTTCCAGCCTGTGGCACTTGACAAAAACGAGCAATCTAAGAAATCAAAATGCATTCGAGAACAAAGGAATTTAAACAAATAAATTTTAAAGAATGTTTACTTTGAATCGTTCCCTCACAGAACTCGGCAATATTTTTCTATTTTCTTGCCGAATGGAATATTTGCTCCAGGCGAATATAACAAATTCTGTCTTTCTCGGATCTATATATCAATTTAAGATATAATATAACTTTTTAAACTGAGCAAATATTTGTATCATATTAATTTGTACAATAAGTGACAACAGAAAATTTTTATTGTATTGTTTCATTAATTAAACACGCTGGAACATAATTTGCTTAGTGGAATGTCGTATAAGAGTGATTTGCACGATTACAATTATAGAAAGAGAAATTCAATCAGTAGTACAAAGAGTCTATTGCGATTGTTGGAGTGAGAAAAGTTGTTACAAATGACCCTCTCGACAACGCAAAGTCCTAAAGCATCTTTCTCGTGTCACAACGAGTGATTTGCAAACGACTGTGGTCAATGAATGGATTCTGCTTAAGTTAATGTAACCACACTAACTGATGTACGTCAGAGAGGAGCCACTAACTACATTATGGTCTTGAAATATATTACATTTATTGCATAAATATATTGCATTAAAAAAGTAGACTCTTGATTTTTTCAAATCATTTCTATTTGAACTTTACATGCTTGTCAGTTAATCTTCACAATCGAAAAATGACATTATTTACAATCTCTGGTCATTTTTCAAAACGTTTAAATTCAATGAAAAAGTCATACTTCTATTTATTCTTGAATTTCACGAAGATACCAATTTCCTCTTTTAATATACTATACTTATAGGTATATTGCAATGAATCAAGATATTTATATGTTCAGATTTCCCCAGACTTACATAAGCTTCGAGCGGTTTGTGAAATATTATTGTGAATACTTTATTATGTCGAAATTTTAATTGAACCATTTATACTCGTATGAGCTAGTCTATATTTTAGGTTGTAATTTTTAATCATTGGATATGATGAAATAATTAAAATTATATTAAACCATTATAATTTTGTTGCTGTGTATATGGGTAAAAAGAACGAAGTGAATGTTTTCTCATCGAAATAACGGCAAGCTTTTTCCCCCGCGCGCGATATTTCTTGCACTCACGTTATTGCGATTTCGATATTTTAGATACCATAGTCTCGCAGACGTGAAATATTATTAGAGTCATATTTAACAGCATCTTCCTCTTTTCATACGATATCGAGAAGCCTGTCGGTCCCACGCGTGTGATAACTTTGCGCCGGCGTGAATATGCGACCGAAAGAGGTGGTTTATTCCATCGTGCACATTAATGACATTCACGGCTCCTGCATTGTCGATGATTTTTCGCTTGTCATTTTATTCATCCGAAATATATATCATCAGACTTCACAAATGAATGTACATACTCAGGAATAAATAGAATAAATGAATTATACATACACGTATACATTTTTCTTTGATTCTTCAAGAAATTCTTATTTTCAAATAACTGTAAAATTACTATAAAATAAAATGTTTTTAAATTATTCTTTTTTCTTTCTTCAATAAAAAAAATTGTTTCGTAGTTTATTACATTAGCAATGTATCTAAAATTGCAAATGGCTCTATAGAACACGTTTCACGTTAAGAGAATGATATTGATATTTAAGGCGATGTTCGATTATGCGTGATAACCGTCAAATTATCAGGACATCGATGAGACATCACATTCATGTAACATTGAAATGAAATTCGATACAATTGTCGCGGCTTTTTGAAGCGGTGTTATTTGATCGTTCGGATCAGTCGCCCTTTGCCATTCATGATGGCCCCGTCCGGGGTATTAGAGGCAATTGCAAAGTGTATTAAGGCACTGGATACCGTACACACTGGTTCTCATCGTGCATTATTCTTTACGAGCCTCGTAAACTCAATTCTTCTTTTTATATCCTATCTAGCTCGACATTTGAATCGAATGCAGATCTCGCCTGTAACGTTGTGACAAGTTAATCCATTTGATTATGCTGAGCGATATTCGTTTTTTTTTCGTTTCTATTCACAGCCGTCAAAGAAACCGTATTGCCTCCCCCTGCTGACAAAATCTAGCTGACTTTTCTAAATAGAATCCATAATGGTTTCCTGAATGAAATTCTTTATGGAATCCAGAATAGAAATTGCTTTTGGCCACCATATGATCTAGTAGAAAATTTACTACCAGCCCAACACTGGAAGCAGATGTATGAAAACAGTGCAAAATACAGAAAGAAGTGTAAAATGTTTTTATAATAATTTATATTCTTTTTGTACTGACATGAATGAGTGTCGGCTTACGATATAGTATCGACATTATTCCATACTTTTTTCAAAATATAAAGATTTATTCATTATTGATTAACTCATTCTTTACTAAAATAGAGCATACGATAATTATTCCTTCCGAAAATCATAATATAATTATACTTCATTTTTTCCGAAAATACCATAAAATTTATGCAGCTATAATAAGAAGTATATATTGAAATTAAACATTCTAGGGTTTAATTATATATCTAGACCAAAAACCAGTTTTCATTTAGTATTTTCAATAATATATCACAAATGCGAGAAAGGAAGCTCAGTTCATTTTTTTTACAGGAAACATCCGTTGAAATAACCTACGTCACATAGTCGAAATGCCTACAATAGTTGTACACATGATTGTAACACATTGGAACGTATGTTCAAATAAAATTTAATGAGCGATGTCATTTTTCCTCTCATCCTCGAATTTGCTTTATTTTTCTGTTGCAAATTTATCAATGTATGAGGGTTTAATAAAAACGTAAACGAAGTATCGATCTTTGAAGGATCGTTCAGATAATGTTACGAATAATCGAACTTGAAAGTTTAGGGTTTGAGTGTTTCTTCAAGTGTACATTCGCTACTTCGCAACATGTCATTTGACAGTTTTCCAGATATTTGCATTTTCAGTGCCACACTGTTCGGTCGAGTTCAATGCAAATTTCCGAGCATTTTCATTTATTTACTCTCGCATTTTATTTTTTTATCGCGCTCGCGGCACCGCTTGACAGTTATATACACGACCGGACAATGCTTTTACGGACAAAATATTGGCACTGACGTGATGCGCGATATCAGTTATCACTGAACAACGCGACGAGAAATTCATTGCTCCAGCTTCAAGTAATTCAACTCTGCTGGTGAAATGCAAATTGTCTTCCGCTAAACTGATATTGCGAATTTTTATCCGTTTTCGAGTGATTAGTTTTGCACACATTACGTTTCATCTAACAAACGTTATGAAAATACCTTCATAAATGATGAAAGAAATAATTCTATTAGCTTTCAATACCACGTTTAGTTACAAGGAAACTTTGATGTATGTTTACTTACTTACGCTTTGTAAATGATTATTTGCAATAGTGTAAATCTCATGATGTAGTTATATAGATAAAAGTGAAGTTGAAATAAAAAAAATAATCCAAATACTGAAAAAATCTGTTCAAAGTTAAAACAATTTTTCATAAGATAAAATTAGTAAAGAAAAATTCGTTTGATTCATCACAAAACATTTTTACTTTCAAGAATAATATTATTAGTTATGAAAATGAATATAGTATGATCCAATAAATCTGAAAATGAAATTATTCTGTGACACATTATGCTAACTGAACTCAAAGTGATGTTAAATCATATCAGTAACTGTAAAAATTTGTTTTGAAATAGTACGTGGCTTGTCAGAAGATTATTCTGTGGAATCGTATGACTGGCACTTTTCGATATCAACTACAAAAAGCGTATCAGTATATTTGACATTTAATATATGTTGTGTTGCCTTTAATTTGAGAGACACGTCCTTGTCTTGTTTATGAAACGCAATGTGCAAATAAAGTCCATCGAGAAATGTATTTCGCCTGGAGCGATTATTTCTGAAGAAATGTTTCGGGATTGTAGTCTTTCGCATCAGTTTTTAAATCGAGTGAAAAGACATTTTGCTCCATTACGTTGACTCAATATATGACAATGAAATTTTAACTTTCAGGTATCAAATATTGAAATGAAATTTATTAGTAAAGGTGTTGATGAAGCTATTTACAATTTTGTTTATACAAATATTTGAAATGATTAAAAAATGTAATGTTTATAGGAATAATAAAGTTAAAAAAATAAGTGTAATATTCGAATTTCATACAATGAATTATTCAAATTCAAATACACTTTAAAATTTGCATGTATATAAACTGTACGTGCAAAATTTTATATAGTATAGTTACAGTCCGTAATAAAGATGAAAAGTTGTAACAACATTCGAGGGAATTTCATATTTTAGTGTGTCCATAGTACTCCGATGTATAAACAAAAGCAAACTTGCATGAGTAGCTATCGCTAGGATGTAGGTGGAACGATCGTATCGTATCGTAAGCTCTTTATTTAACGGGCAGCGGCGGCCAAGCAGAGCCCCAAGGGACTTAAATTAGTCGAGTGTCGGAAAATAAAGAGGTGCGCTCTATTGTCTGGAATATCGAAAAGGCATAAAGCAAAGCAAAATGCAAATGCACGCTGACAGACTAGACGATAAAGGATATTTCTGCGTTCGACACACACGCATTGGCCTGTGCAAATTTAATTGGAAGCTTGTTCTAAACGCGATACGTACGTAACCATCATTCTCATCTTCGTGTTATATTTCCTAGAAACTGTCCACCTCTCTTCGGATTGTCACCAAATTGATGAATACCATAAATCGATGTGCGCCGCTTGTGTCGTCCTTTTCACATGACCGTTTTGTATTGTTTCTTCGTATCAATTCATTTCGTGTTGTGAGATTGGTTTCCAGTTCAAAATAAGACAAAAAGTAATTGATTTTTACAAAGGTGAACAAATTTCAATTACTTTTCCGTTGAAAAATAGAATGTTCACTTTTAATAAATATTTTTTAGGTTTGAATGAAATAGGACACTGTATTAAAAGAATGAAGTCGAACCAATTTTTCTTCGCTATTAAAGTCGAAATCAATAGTTCGGTATATTATAGGGAGGTGTTTAAATATGTCGGGAAAAAATATTCGCGCACTTGAAAAGTGAAACGAATGCTACCGTTAAAACACATCACGTCAACAATAATTAGGAAATGTGGATTAGCGCAACGAGTGCAGCGCCAATTTGGTTCATATCTAGACATGCGTCGCTCCCATATGCCGCCTCTCCAAATTTCGATTCAGAGTCAGCGGTTCTGGCCTTCGTTTATTAAATTCATTTATCTTTTGTGAAAATCATGCTTGTAACGTGCACTGTACCGATGAAACGCTTTCCTGATAAACTTACTTTCAAATTATACTGAAATTAGATGACATTGACATCACACATTTGCAATTAAATTCAATTACATTCAACAACGAAACGTTACTAAAACGACACATCTGTAGTAACAAAAAGTATGCGCGACCTAATTACTTCCTAAAAATTAATAACAATGATAAGACTAAACTTATAAGCGTCGCTACAATTCATTTTACTATATTTATTCAACTTCCACGATGAACCATCTGTTTTCGTTTGTCTAATTTCCAGTTTAACTAAATTTATTTTCGTTCCATTGCTTGCAATTAAGATTTCATATCTCTGTTTATACGAATAAACGGATGAAAATTGTCCGCCTAAAATCTCAGCCATAGATTCAATGAAATGTGACATCTGAAATGAACACGTACGAAGTGAAATCCGGAGATTTCAGCGCGACATGACAAGATATAAAAGGCGAGAAGAAGTGTAGTTCAACTGGCCGCGATGTTGAAGGCGAGCATTCGCTTTTAGCACGCAAAACTGGTATGTAGAACTGACAGTGGCACGCAACAAACTATCGTATAATGGTATGGCTTTAGAGTACGCCAGGATTCTCAGATAAGGTTAGGAACGGAAGAGCGCGTGGCTCGGTTGTCTGACCATATCCGCATGACTTCCCTTGCGTTTCCTTATTAAATCGCCACGAGACAGGAATTTTCGTTTTGCGCAAATAAAAGTTCGAGCAAAATGAAAACGGGCTGTTATTGGAACATTAAAGCTCAGCACCGGTTTTCCTGATGTCATTAACAATTACTGCTTGCAGGCTCAAAACAAGGCCGAACTGTTTCTTGAAATTTGTTCGTTGAAATTAACATTGTAAACAGCTCTGCTAGTTTGTTCGCGTATATTATTGGATAATTGGTATTTTCACAGTAAACAGCGTGACACGTTGTCGTAACTGCGTATCCGGCGTGACCTTTCCCTATGCTTTCACAATAGAAGGGTTCTCAACGGACATATAAATTATTCAAACAACGCGGGAGACCGATGTGCTCACATAACCGGGTCGCTGAAACGAGCCCTGCCAAATCCTTCGGGAAAGATTAGGATCTTTGGCTAATAGACGGCAAGACCGCAAGATTGTCGGCTACAAAAAGGTTGATTGTACACTCGTCTGGAGATTCAAACGCTTGCCATCAGAGAGAACTTATTTTGATTCCTTCATTGTTATCAAATCAAACTAATGGATTTGCGAACATTTCTGCAAGCAACTCGTCCGCTTCCAATTCAATAATAAACAAGCATCGCTTGTTGTCATCGATAATTTGTGTAATACAAAACAACGTAATGTCACATTAATGGAACGATTGTATTGCCCAATCGCTATTTTAATTTAATTATAATTAATACGCAATACAGACTCTACGAACCCATTACCTCCGCAGTCGGTACACTGTAACATAATAATACAATGGACTAGTGTAATGTATTAATTTGTAAAAGAAATATTACATATCATGAAGGAGAGTACCATATTCAATGCAATATTGTCAACGATTGTTCATAATAATTAATGTAATATAGAACTTATTGAAATGACATTTCAACTTGATGAATAAAAGGTTTTTCGATATAATATTCTAGTAAACAGCGAAAATGCACATTGCAATAATATAACTGATTTCACTCATTACTTTTAATTCGACATATTTGAAACAAATTACATGCAAATAAAATTACGTAGATGAGAGTTTCAATTACAAAAATTACTCTTAAGAACATAGTGAAAAAATTAATGAATGCATTTTCCAGCATATTTTATAATTGTACATACAGTTGTGTGCCAATATTTAAACATTATTATTGGAATAATTACCTACGCATCAGAAAACATGAAAACAACAATATTAGATTATGTATAAAATTTCAACTGTGTTATAGATTTTCGTAAAACAAGAAACCCGCACTATATTTCATCGAGATTGAAAAATCTAATTCAATTTATAATTTTCATTATCATTTCAATGCGAATATTTAGAATAGTAATTTTATAGATGGTTTTCAAAACTTTAAATGGTTTCGATTGTTGTTTAGTAACTTTTATTATACGTGAAACTTAACTGATAGAAATTTAGAATATTTTTAAAATAAGGATAATACTTTCATTTTACTTGTTTTGAAAGTTTATTATTATATATTTGGTAACTCTTTCAATTTATATAATGTCCATGTTTTTTTTATACTTGATGATATTTAATACTTGGTATTTTTAATATATATGTTTATCAAACGTTTAATTGTTTCAACAGTTAAAGATGGTATTTGGATATTATATAGATTCAATATTCATAAAATATAATGGCTTTGTATAAAATAATTGTCTATGTTTTAAAAATTGTTGTATACACTGATACTATTCATTTTTTGGTACTTTCATAACTATTTAAAAATAATTCAAACAAGCTTTAAAATACTTTAACAGTAAATTATATTTGACTCTTTTACATTGTACATACACATTTTTGGTATGTTAATATTAACATCAAGCTATTTAGTACAACTGTTTATGTATAAATTAAAAAACGCATAATTAATATATTACTGTTTAGTACTAAGTATATTTTAAATGTCATGATTTTGGGAATATCATAGACATTACTAAGTTAATTCGTATATTGGAAACACCAGTAGAAATTATGAAATATATTGATGTAAGGGAAAAAGAACAGCAAGAAATTTATGAAAAAGACTAACTACACGGGAGATTTAGAATTTTACAGAAATCCTGAAGTATTCAAGACTTAGTATATAAGCAACTAAATGGCACATGTTGGCTCACTTGTACAAGTGTGTTTGTAATCGAATGAATTTGTGTGTTCAACCACTATCTCTACTACTCGATAAAAGTGAATCCACACTGGATTATAGGAACCTTTATGTTCAGTCCTGCTAGAAAAAGTCTCAAATAAATAATAAATGAATACATAAATAAATTTAAAATGAGGGTGTTTGTTATATAAGTTTTATACATCAGTCAGTGACAGTTATATTTATGTTATTTATATAAATTAATATGTTTACGAGATATTCGTCTTTTCAAAATATATACAAAAAAAATAATTCCTTAAATAATGGATCCATCACGCTCCTGTTTTCAATTACAATTATACAATTAAAAAAACATCAAATAATCATATAAAAAATAGCCTATGTGAGCATTTTCATTACACCTTTATTATTGAGAACGTTTTTTTTGTCTTAGAAGATTCAAAATAATAATGAGAAAGCTTATTTTACAACATTATGACTAGAATCAGCATATTTTCAGGTGACATACGTCACGTCAAAAGTTTGCTATTTGACGTCCAAAACGTTCTTTTCGCACAGCTTCATCGTTATTTCCCGATTTGCCTACTATTATATATCTTTTGCTCGGCATGTATATTTTTCCCAATACGTCTAGCTCGTCTTGTTTCGCGACAGCATTCGACGAAAATGAAATTTCTGTCAAAGATAATTGTCACATGGCAGTGGCGTTGTTTCCGCATGCTCCCCAGTTTTTTCTCTACGTTCAGAACAAAATTCCAAACGCAAATGCACATAACACGACATACGTGCGCGCGCATATCACGTCACAAACCTTTACGTGACTGCAACATCAACTTTTATCAAATGCTAGTTTACGAAAATACGACTACTGTAAGTCAAATTCTCAATCAAATTATTAATATTATTGCATATTTTTTCAGTTTCTTGTCAATCTTAATAATGTTGCTAGAACATAAAAAATGTTAAAAAATTTGTGAATTTGAATGACTTATGACTTATTACACAAAAATTTCACACGTGGTTGAATTTTATGAAAAGAAATAATTTTCAAAATTGATTATTTATTGTAAAATATAACGAAAATGCTTGTGTGCTACGCAACAATGAAAAGCTTAGTGAAACAATGTAAACTTTTTTCGGAAGTTACATTATATCAATAGAAAATAATAACAAAACGATTTCACAGAGAAAACCGTTATGATAACTATCTGATTTTCAAAAACTAACTAGCATAAATACGTAAAAGAACGTTACAATATTTTTTCAAGCGTATATAGTACGACCTAAACATTTTCCTGATATTTTGATTTTTTATCAATGAAACGTTGTTTTTATAAAAACATTTATTTAGTCAGCAAATTATTTTATCGATGCACTGTAATAAATAAGATGCGTATGAATTTAGAATTTTTCAATTTTGTTCAGCATACTCACAATGAGGCATTGTATTTTTATCATTAATTATTAATCAACACATTTTACGGAACATTTTATGTATAATAATAATGGCCGTAAAATCGTATTAACTAGTTTTTTATATGTACATCTATGTAGTTGAAAGAAAATTGTTGATCCTATTTTCTATTATTGAAATCATATTTTATTCAACCCTAAAAATATAGAAATCATAACTTTGAATAGTATTTTGAATATGTTGTTTGGAAACAGAAACACAATAATTTCATCATAATTTAAATTTCAACTCATCATTTTATGTATAGAATGATATTAAGTATGAACATGCTATTATAATGAATAATATATACTCAAAATAACTGCGTGACATTTATATTGTAGTTAAAATTTTCATGCAGACAATATGGAGTATTATTAATTAATTCGATTCAATCCAAAATACTATTTAAATTCGAGACGAACATCGTTTATTATATTATGTTTAATGATCAAGCAAGAATATAAGTTCAATTGCTAAGTTCATATATATATATTTATATCATGAGGCGTGTGTCGGCAATGCACGACGACTATTCAAAGTAAAATGAGCGTATGCTCGCGACCAACGAACAGGTTATTCTGTAACGTTAATAGTTAACGTTAATGCCAGGGGCTTAGACTAATGGAAATTTTGCGGGAAATGCCTAATCCCGGGCTGTACCGATCTTCTGAGTATAACCTATAAAACAACAACTAGCTTTACTCGATTTTTCTATAATATAAATGAAATCAACAGTAAACAGTTGAAACAACAATAATTCAAATTCTGATTTCACAAATTCGATCATAATTAACAATAGAAATGTTGAACCGATTTTCAGAAAATATGTATAGCAAAGTAACTCGTGATTATCTTTTGCTATGATATGGTGGCTTTACTAATTAAGAACACATTCACGGTTTATAAAATCTTGATCATACCAAATGACTATTAAATTATTTAATAAAAATAAAAATAATTGAAAAGCGGCATCTTTTTCTCGTACTAATTTCAATATTTGTATTCCCTGATTTTAATTATCTTCTTCACTAATGCGCAATCGATGTCTAATGGATCGATAATGAATTATCAAAAGGCATGTCAATTACTCTGAATTAGTTTCTTCATGACGACAGATATTTGTTAGGAGATCGTTGAGCTCATTCAGATGGTTTTAAACGACAAATGGTATTAGAACGGGGTCTCTCATAGAATAAATCAGGATATTTTGAGTAGCGGTTCAGAGGTAGTTTTGCGAATTATACCGTGCGGCTTTTTCTAACAACTAAAAGTCGTTCGGTTTTTTGCCAAGAAATCAGAATTAATTGAAAAATAAATCACGAATGTTTCAAAAAATTTTACGTTATAAAGATAATCTCCAACCAAGGTTGTTCATCCGTAAGAACCTTTATAGTTCTG
>JABFQD010002904.1:0-14231 GCA_022817045.1 Psix sp. ZL-2020 | reverse complement strand
AAAAAAATAAAAAAAAATGGGACATTTGAAAGGTATAATGACGAAATTGAGCTGCGGATTGAGGAGTTAAAAGTACAAAAATGATTGAATTATCGAAAGGAAGAAGTAGTTTAAAGTAATATGATTACGGTTGAATAGACTATTGAAATAACACACATGGATTATTTATTAAACAAATAAAAAGTGTGTATCGTCGCGATGGCTTACTTTAAAAATAGCCTGTAGAGTACGGCGCTGAAGGTCTGTGAAAACCAGGCGGGGTTTCTTGGGGGCGGGCTGTTGGTGCTCTGCCTGATTCGCCATCTCGTCTTTCCTCTTGCAAGCTGTAAATTAAATGTTTTCTGTCTTATATTTGTGCCATGATATAAATTCCAATAGAAAATTCGAAATAATATATTATCAATGATACAAATTGATCAAAGGTAATAGTTGGAATTTGGTGCAATTATGTTGGTTAATGAAAATGATGCTATAGTAGGATGATATTTTTAGGGCAAAAGTAAGTACATAAACTGAATTGAAGTATATTCTGTGGAACGGTAGAAAAAAGCAAGTCAAATACTTGATATTTATGTTACTTTATAAGGGAGATGTTAATAAATATCGATCAAAGTTTTGAGTGATATAAGATAAAGTTGAACTTACTTCCTCGCTGTGGAATCTGTGCAGCTGCAAACAAAAAAGAAAATCCAAAATTAGTATTGGAACATATTTGTTGTGATAAAAATGATCGACTTAATGCTGTTGGTCGAATAACTTAATGTCGATTATACAGTTACACATTAAGAAAATAACATGTACAGTCATGAAATAAGAATGTAATTGCATACACGATTCCCAACTTAAAGCTACGTTAGTTACATGTCACTAAGGGGTTACAAGGGTGGATTCAACAGTGTTGTATGGTATCGTGTCTCTATCGTGTGTGAATTACAAGTTTGGTTTGTAATGTTTAGATGTTTGTTGGGTCATATGGTAATAAACGTAAGATACGTGCTCTATCGATTGTATAAGGCCAAAGATGCTGCGATTGCAAATGAAGTCGGTTTCACTTTTGACGTTAATCAGTTGGTCGTTTGTGCGAAAACCCTTCAAAGGTGGCTGATGTCATTCAGAATTGCTCGTTTAGACGGGACAGCCTGATTCGAGTCGCAGAGTTGGAGACCAATTAGTCTGATATTTTGATGTGTTTTATACGATGCAGACCACCAATAGCGCAACGACTTGCTCGAAATCCAAGTTGTTCTAAAATCGAGTCACCGCCTCTGAGACGCTCTTCGTTTTCGGTTGATCACAAAACGTATTATCAAACATGCACCAGTAACGTGACTTTGCGGTTATCCATTAGTAAAGATTCTATGTTGTTAGAACAAAAATAGTGATCCTAACATGCGACAGGCAACACATTGATTTATATGGATTATGTGCACTTAAGCGAGCTATAATATATAGAGTGACTTAAGGGTAACTAGAGATATCATCCTTAAATAAACATTAATCTTTTGAGGCCACTTTTGTGAGGTGTTCTAAAGGTAATCGTGTCAAGCGTGACCCGATGACCTGAGATTTCACTCCATATCTTATCAGCGCGTGCAGTGTAGAGAAAGAGAGCAAATTGTGCAGAGCGAACTTTTGGACACGACGTTCAAAGTGGTGTGTGGTAGCTAAGCCCGCGAGAAACGTACGACGCTATGATAAGCAACAAAGTATCGAGCTAAAAGTGAACGATGTTTCGGCTTATTCTTGGAATAACACAAGAATCATTGCGCGCATTTCGATATGAGATTTCTTGCATGAAATATGCAGAGAAGGTTGCGTCACGTGCTTTCGATTGCTTCAGATATACGTATAATAATATAATGTAGCCAGAGTAATACGGTGTTCCGGGTCCCTCTCCCCACCCCGAGCTTTTACGGTTCGCGTTTCTGCAGAGACAAGTCGTTTCCAAGCATCGTATAATACGGCTTCGCATGGCATACACAGCATTAATCTTCAAATGTTGTTTTACGTGGATGACCTCGGTTTGTTCGACAGTTAAAAATATACGTCAATCGAGTTTAATCGTTGACCTCGAAACGAGTTCTGAATGAAGGGGAAGTTTCGCATTGCTTTTTTCGAATTATCATCAGAGCATCTCTGACCTTATTTCATATATATCAACGCACAAATAATACTATTATTCAATTCAAGGGAGTAATGTTCGAATGAGTTTTTACTCTTTCGATATCATTTTTATTGAATAAGTGTTGAACTTTTTTTAATGCACTCTATTCACGGGATTAAAAAGGGTGAAACTACGGAGATATTTTTATGTTATTACTGGCTAACCCAATATCAAACGAGATTCAATACGTAATAGGATCGAATTTAAAATGTTGTGTATTTTCTATCAAGTGTCAATGAGTGTCTTCGGTAAGGTAAACATTCATGCTTCATTATATATACGGGGATTCATCTAGACTAGTAGGGGTGGCTAAGACTCAATTGTACAACTTGAAACAGAATTCTGTTCAATAGCTACAATTCAAATTCTGTAACATACTGTCGCTTCGAGTTTGATTCTTATTCGTGTTCTCGCATGTTTCTTTAATATACATTTTGAGCATTGTGTGTACAAAGTTTTTCCGGATCGCACCAAGATGCTCACGTATTTATGACTCTGCCAATACTTGGCCTCGTATCCGACAAATACGCCTGTATTTGTCGCATACACTCGCCTGGCCCGATCTCGTTGTCTCGCATGCCTTCCAGATGGCGTTTACAAAAATCACGTGACTCTTCACTTGCGACTCATTTCCTCCCGACTAATTCATTTTCGCAAATTACCTCATCTCGTGTCACCGCACCACACAATGCACTCTTTCTGTGCTCCAATTATCGCATATACTCCCCTTTTTACACAATTATCTTTTACTCATATGGCAATTTAAAAAATCCACTCAAAAGCAGTTAACTCACGTCTTAGATTCCCGAGTCACGTGATTTCGGCCTCAAGACGATGCGACGACGCGATTCATCAGGAAGACCTTACGGTCTTGAACACTGAGTCGGTGATGGCTTGAAAATAATCGCATATCTGTTGTATCAATGTAACCTTCCTAATATGTTGGCCATGCAACTACTACAGCCCGGTGGCGTTTTATTGAGAAATGATCTCTCCTCGAAAGCAATCGATCATATTATGTTCAATCAGCATCCCCCCTCTTTTTGCTTCCATCTCTCTCCAAACTTGGTCCGCGCAATACTACAATCACTTCGAGTCTCATCAACCTTTTCATTTCCATTTTTAATGACGATACTTCTGGTCAGACTATACGTGTTTGTCAATTTACCAATAGCAATTGTGATACCAATGATAATGTGTCGAAACGTCCTCGTTTGTGGATGAACAATAAAACAAACTCAAGGGTGTCTAAGGATGAGAAAGAAAAGTGTGCGTGTGTGCTTGCGAAGACTGAAGACCTTGACTGTCGACCATGCGGTGGTTTCAAATTTAGAGTGTAACTACTTGGCAGTGAAATGGACCGGAGTCGGTGAAGACGATCTCGATCGGACTGCGTTGCTCAGGCTTTTAGTTCAAGACAACTGCGAAACTTCCCTCTTAATCACTTGTGGAATGAGTCATTACTTGCAAACTGTCTAAGACCAGTTGTCTTGTAATTGCATAATTAAAACTACCAAGTTTTCAAAGGAAAAAAAAGAATGGAAATCGTAGTTTGTTTTCGACTGTGTTTAATCGATCGACAGTAATAATAGTAATCATGGAAAATGCGAGCGAGCGGACCCGAGCAGCTTCTCAATAAAATGCCTCCGTATATACGTGTTATAATTGTCAGCGCTTGAACATCGTTTGTCTTGTGTGTTTTGTGCGGCTTCATATTCTTATTCATCATTGTTCATAAAGCAACAGTCACATACGGCATCATGTTAGTGTTCATATGCAGTGGCTTTGGTATGCATGATAGGGAAAAATATATATATAATGTATAGATCATAAATGTATACACATCGAGCGTGCAGAGAGGCAAACCATTGTCCAGCTTCACTGATTGACAAAATCGACCGGCGCGCCTCTTCTTCGGCGATTTATTACGCGCGCGCACGAGCCGTTACGATTATTACGCCGAGAGCTCGATACCGCGAATCAACTGTCAACTGTCTACTGCTGCCAATGACTATAAGTGCGTTAAGAATAAACATCTTAATGTCAAACGCTCGGCCAGCGAACTGGGACTCGCGTTCCACTTTTGACTTGCGCCAATTTACTGTTTCAGCAATTAACAATAATGCATGCAGCTGTATAACTTTTTAATATGGTATTCAGCCTCAAAAGCACAAATAAATGACACCAGCGGAAAACGTTCGATCTACTTTTAACTAGCAGCGCCCCGCGTTATGCACGTTCTGCGACTCTTCCGCGAAAACACTCTACCTTTTGAAAGTCAACGCCGAGCTGTAGTCAAAGCACACTGCTAATGTCTCTATGATTAACATTAGACATTACTAACTTGTGAAATGCTACTTTTTACCAATCATCGTTATTCTATTTAAATACCAACGTGAATTATATTGTATGTTTATTAGTTATTGTTTCATTCAATAAATAGCAAAACATTTATATAGTCAAATATTACCAAACTAGGTAGTTTATGTTTGTTTAGTTTCTTTTTTTCGTCTGTTAGTTTGGAAACATTTATGAATATTTACATGATATTATAATTGCTCGAAAGAGTTGTTTGACATTAAGCAGTTGTGTATAATATGTTTGAAACGTTGCTTAAACATTTTCTAGCGGCTGGAAAATGACAAAAAATGGCGAGCTCGGCGTTGCGTCCAAAAGTTGAAAGTTTAACTTGGTTACGAGTTAATGGAACATTTTATGGTCGCGTTGCGGAAATGTCGTTGGACGTATGCGTGGTTTCGGTCAAGAGTGTACACGCGATCAACGCGGGTTCGAGAGTAAAGACGAAGACACGACCGATTGCCCGCAAACTCGAAACTTTGGTTCGCCGGTTAATTAGTCTAGTTGTGAACTGCGGGTAGTCCGCGTGGCCGTGGGACGAATGAAAATGTCTTGCGATCGTGGCCTGCGATCGCAGGACATTCCAATTTGCGTGCACGACCGAGCGAACATTCCCAGGGGTCGCGTCAAGCGGCGTACGTCCGCCCGGCGCGACTCTTCCGGTTCTTGTTGTTTGTCAGTGAAGTCTTTTGCGGGCATTTGGAAAACGGCGTCTTGGCATGCAGACCGGCGGTGCCGAGTAAAAACGAAGCTAAAGCTTAAAAGGCGAAGTTCAGAAAGCACAGCGATCAGTTTAGATGAATTGATCGCAAGTGTTTCTGGACTTGTCGCCATTTGTTGATTGGTCGCGATAGCAAAATGGCCGTCGTTAATGGTAAACAAGCTGGCAGAGCATTTTGTCGCGTCAATCAGACAACTGCAACGTCGCGAAAACAAGAAAAACACGGAAAATCCAAATTTAACGTGAAGGAATGTGACGCGGCGATGCCGCGAATTCTGTTATCTTGCAATGGAACAGGACTCGGTGTCAAGCTGTGTGTTTGCATAATCGATTTTATGCTAATTGGCGCGTCGCATGGTGCATAGATTGAATAGAATACTTGAGGGGGTATTTTTACGCGACTTTAGATCCTTGACTCCGGGAGACAAGGACGTGCGATTCTTTTGGCCGACAATTGGTGCACCGTCGTCCCCGATGTTACCAGGCTTAATTTACACTTAAGCCTTTTGGCGTCGGAGTAGCGACAGACGCTGTTAGGTTAGGAGTAATGAAACACAGTAACATTACCTCAACGAAAATTCCACGAATTTGTCTCATTAGTGGAGCGGCCACTTGAATGTTGTTGAGGTGAGCCCTCAGATATTGACCAATTGAAACGATTCCGCAATTGCAATAAGGACGTGCACCAAGTGTATAGCACGAATCGGGGATCGGGGGTGAAATAATAAGAGCATAATTATAGCGGTAACGGCAGTCGTAAGAGTGAAATAGGCAAAAAAGAAACTAGGTTATGTGGAAAGAGCGAGATGCAGCAGCCTGAAACCAGAATACAAATCTATACAAAAGCTGTAACAGATGGCCATAAATGAAGCTTTCTTTTAAATATAGATATATAAAGATAGATATATAGATATCAAGTATAAACAATACGGCTAAAAATAACAAAGAGAGAGAGAGGGGGGGTTGGGGGATAAAGCAAGAGAAATACAGAGAAAGAGAGAAAGAGAGTAAGTAATAAAAAGTTGTGAAAAAAAGAGCAGAAGAGAAAAAAAGAGAAACGCAACGCGTTATACGGAAGCACGAGGCGATCAATCCATATCTATCCGGTCGGTCGTTCGGGCGATTGTAATAAACAATATACAGAATGAACGAAAAAATAGTACAATATACCTGGGACGAATGCATAGGCAAGATATAATCGGCAAGTACACAAGTATAAAATATAAATGTTCGGGTCATAATGCGTCATATCTCGGTATTACAACAATGTTATTGGTAGTATATAGGTGGAATTATTACAAACACCGAAACTGAGAGACTCACAAGCAGGAAGAGGAGGGTGTTTTCCTTCTTTTAGAGTTGACTGATCTCACGTTAACATTGCGCATCTGGCAGTCTGCAATGCAAAACACATTGGGAGGGTCAACACAACCGCTCAGTTGCGAGCCATTTCGTCATTGGGCCTCATACTCATCGGGACCATTTTTATTTCCTCTAACGCAACTCAGAGTTTATCACTTTTTTTGCTCTTACTTTCAATTTCTTTCGCCATTCTTCCCGCACTTGCTTCCTTGCTATACACTAACTCCCTTGCTTCGCTTTGTTAGTCGACGTTTTCTATGTATGTGTGCCGTCCACGATAGTCTTAGAGCATCTGGCAATAGCTACGACCATCGATTTCAATAGTGTCATAAGTTTGTTACAAGCTAGACAGACAGCAAACAACAGCGAGAGTTTGTTTGCTCTGCGAGCAAACGCCCAAACCGTATCTAATCATATTTTACTTCCAACTACACAGGTGAACCCATTTGAACTAAGATTTTGAATTGTCGTTTACTCAAAATTGTAGCTCCTCCAACGTTTTGATATCGATAGTGCGTAGCTCCCTTGGCCCACCTTAACGTCTAATCAACCTCACATCTCAACACAAATTCAAACTTTTGCCTACTCTCAAACTCGACTCGAGAGATAGCAGGCAATGGCACTTTTTTCACGAGCTCAACAGACACTTTTCTAGCTAGGGGGTCCAACTACGACTGGAAGTCACTCTAAATTCAAAACAAAATTAATCAAGACTTCACATCGCTCGAACAAATCAAATGGAATTCTCGATGGCGTTCATTAAACGTTACTTCGAGGTGGTTCAATAAAATTTGACACGCAACAAGAAGGGTGGGCGTAAAAAGGGAAATAAAAAATAACCCTCGGGAGGGAATTAGATTGCGATTGTCGACGATATCGTTATTTCAAAGTCGTTGCGACAAATCTATTATTGCAAAATAAATGAAAAGTTTAAGCTTCTACGGGTCTTCCATCGGGTCGAGTTTATTATGACCCGCGATGCTGAGCTTTCGGAGTTGAGAAGGCCGTTTAAGTATTTTATCTATCGTTCAATTATTTCGTTACTTATTCGATGTCATTAATCATTCGATTCTTCGTTTCTCCATCAATATTCACTTTGACAAACGTCTCTATCAAATTTGCGATGTAATACATTCGACGTTGCTCAACGCTTTGCGCCATTTCCTTCTATTTCTAACCATACAAGCATGCATTTAAATCTTTAATAGTCAAATTTGATACCTAACGGTGGTTGCTTTGACATTTATCATCGCAGTTCGAAAGACAGACATAAAGTTTGACGGCAAAGAATGTCGAAAGGCAACGAAAACGCGACGAGCTATTTGTTACTGCCTTTGATCGTCAATTAAAAGTCAATGCCAAATGTTGGCGATGTCATTGCTACAGCTATACGAGTCAAAAAGGTTCGTTAACCTGTCTCCAACATTTATTGAATCTGCCGATACGAAAGAAGAGCCCACCAACAACATATTACTGTTTCAATCTAAATCTCGAGACTATAACGGATGGCATGAAAAAGAGGTAAACATGCAGACGCGACTCAACAATCTGGCATTCCCAATCAACCCCTTCGACTTTTTAGCGGATACACTTTTTCAGCGAGAATTTTACGAAATGATTTTATCTATTTATAAACCAACTTGCATGCGCCAGAGCCTTCGACCTGGTCAATGGTGCTCATGATATGGCTTGCGAAATGAAAATACAGACGTCTGTGAGTGGCTGAAGAGCGACGCAATGCATATAATAAGTAGTCGAGGAGCGACGTTTAGGCGCGCATCATCGTTCTAGCGGTTCGATTTTATCCAAATACGTCGGCTCGGTATCAGAGTTTTGGACGGGGGATTCACTATCCGGATATTGGAAAATGTTCAATCGTTGCAATGTACGTATAAATACAATGCTCCGTACACGATGTAATGTTGGATTCAAATTCATCATCTAAAATTTTCAACCTCCAACGGAATAAAAGATACGCCAACTTTAAATTCGCGTATATAGCTCAGATTCGTTACAATGTTTTTTTTTACGCTTGACAAGCTATGCAAAGACATACAGATTTTAGACTCAATTATTCAATATATGTTTTACAATAATATATATGTATATATTTATTTATTTATAGATGTTCTACAAATTGCGAATACTCTTAAGTTTTTTCTGGGAATACAAAAGAAATAATAAATAAAAGTGACGATACGTGAATTAGATTGTATAATTTGAAGTAAAATCAGTTTCAAGAAATTAGTTTATTATTACTTTTGGTTGATTACATTACGTAATGGGTGTGAAAATTGAGATTTAAGAAATAGTATGTTTAATTAGATAACTCAAAGTAGCAGTTATAATTTGTGTGAACTGGAATAACAATGAGTTCTGGTCTATTAGATTAGTCTGTGCGTTGACTTGATTTCTATTTGGTATATTGATTGCAGATTGTAAGCCAGTGGGAAGTGCGAAGTGTCCGAAAATGTGATTTCCATAAGAGAATCCTAATCCCCGGCGGCAATCATGGGGAGCGAAAAGTGCACTGTGGCATTTAGTCGCGGCGCGACGAGCCGTTGAATGTAATTTTGTGGTGTGCGCGTGCGAGCAACAAGTGTTGTGCGAAATTTAAAAAGTTAATCATTTCCGTCCGAGCGAGGGTGCGCGGTAAGGAAGATCACAGTGGCTGTGTAAACGTAAAAAAGATGCGCGCCGATAAATAATCGCACGGCGGTCAATTATTAATAACAAAATTCCGCGCCCTTATTAAACGACGTACAACTTGCCGTATTTATAAAACGGGGGCGAAAAAAGGCAAAGGAAAAAAATATGCAGGTCGAAGCAAAAAGACGAGGCGCGCTCGGCGATGTGCAAGGTGGAATTCGAATAATCCGGAATCAAAAAATTTTTAATATCAACGAAAGTGGCTACTTTTTTTGGAGACGTTAAAAATTTAGAGTCCGATATTTGCGGTGGTTGATTCGCGTAATATCGGCTCATCGCGGTCGTCGGGCGAAAAATTTAATTACAAAAAAGTTTTGGCATTCCGTCAGTTCGGTTTAGCCGCACCTTCCTTCCGCCTGTGCTTTTTTCTTCTCTCCGTTCATCTCTCTTTCTCTTTCTCACTCTCCCGCGCGCTCTTTTTGCACACGCGTTTTTTCCCTCTCTTTTTAACTCCGTTGCCGGTCTCGCGTCGGTCGCGTATCTGTGGTTTATTCGAGCCAGACGTGACCCAACCACCGCCCATGCCCCGATGTTTTTTATAAAAGCTTATGCAATATTTTATTAATAATACAATATGCTGCCCAGAGATATCGGCTTACTTTCGCAGAGCGCGCTCGTTTGCCGCGCACGCGAGCTTGTTGCGGATTACGCGAGCTGACTTCGTTATTGGTCATTTCTTTTGCGATGCCTTCTTCATATATGACTCTTCCCTATCAGCACTCTCTGTGCATTTTTTAGTCTCATCGCCAACTTCTTTTTCATCCTGTCACAGATACCCGTTTTGTTCGACAGCTTTTTCCGTATTTCCGTGGCAAGAGGCCGACTCGCTTTTTATTATCTCGTCGCACTAAAATTATTTCCCCGTCATTTAGGCCTCAAGCAGATTCATTAAATTTGCATGGACCAATGTTTTCTCTTTCGACTTTATTTCTACCTATGCCAACTTTTGTCTTCTTTCAATAATATATTTTTGCCTCAATCGATAATTGTTGATCATTTGTGTGTTCATGACCTCAGAAAATTGTGATTCTTCCAAATATCCAAAAACTATATATTAACACGCTTTTCAAATATGCTCCTATTTTTAACAACTCTTTCACAATTCTTTGTTATAATTATTTTCAAACTTTTACGCTACTTCTGAACGATTCCTACTACCTATAAAATACTATCGAGTTTTCATTCGAACTTTGTTGGCAAATAAAATGTGTATCTGAGGATTTGTCTAAAATCAATAATCGTTGAGTTCATCGAGAGTCACCATAGTAAACCAACAAGATTCATCTTGGATGAATAAAGTTTAAATCACCACAGTAATAAATTGAGCAATAAGCAAACACGCTTGAAACAATTTTGTCATTTTTATATTCCTCAAAATATTTCTTGCATTTGCTTCTGATATCAGAAGTAAATCTAACAAATTCATTGATCTTGATATCAATTACGATGTGCATGATAAGGGTAAAATAATACAGTTTAAAAACCTCATTAACAGCCCTTTTGGACTTCTTCAGTTGATTCTATTCTGAGTTAAAATTTTTCAAACAATCTATAAATATTAATTTGTAACAAAAAGTTGAGTCGAAAAGTAGTATATTTATAAATAAAATATCAGTGATAAGTGATAAGTTTTTCTTTATATTTCATTCCGAAAGTATAAAATGCGATCATCTTTGAAGGTTTGTTTCTTTTTTCACATCACAATCGCATGAATTTATATTTATTGGGCGATAAAATTTTTTATCTTTCGTCCTCTTTTGATAACGTGTGGATTTGCGTTGCGGTAAAAACGATTTAAGTGGACCGTTATAGTTGGATATTTTAAGTACCTGATGTTAGAATTAATTCAAAGAATGAAAATGCATTTATCGTTCATCTTATGGGTGAATTTTGCATCATTTGTCCTGGTTTCTAAACTTATTCTTTCGGTCAAATCGAGATAAGTGCGCGCAATACAGATTCGCTTCATAATAAAGAGTCCTCCCTTTACACACTTTATAACAAAGCGGCTCATTTTCGAAACAAGTTTACGTGACATTTACAAATTCAATCTGCGTCAATAGCCTACTAGATCGTAATTAAGCGCTTTTTGCAATTTTTTACTCGACGTCGTTTTGATGGTTATAAGCAACGCTAATTTTAAATTGAGAGTGTGGATATTTCTTGAAAACGTTTCCCCCGAAAATGAAACTTTTTTTAGAAGCGTTGGTAATAAGTAGAATATTAATTTTGTGAGATTTCGAAATCACGTGAGACTGAAAACACTTCGTGTTGTTAATTGCCGAAGGATCAGTGCTATTAATTAAATTAATGGACATTTCGTGGGACGCGATATTTCTATAATCAAATATCGTAGACTGCTTTACAAAAGAACTGATTGATACGAGCGATTTTGTATCGAAAATAAATCCATCGAAAATTGGCAAATCTTTCGGTCGAAAAATATGAGAAATTTTCAACCTCAATAGCATTTATTCGTACGTACTCGAATATGAGAAATGAGCGTAGCAAAATGAACGTATATGGTCAAGGGGTCAGCGGTTAAATAGAAAAAAAGTGGGAAAAATGAAAAGAAAAATATAGGAAAGAGTTCGAATAACGAATATGATCGATACGGCACACATGTGTATATATGCAAGTATGGACTTGAGGAATATTAATTCAATGCAACTGAACAACCCGCGCTTCGTGAAATATTGTTACAGAATCGGTTCACAAAGATCCGCTTGTTTTAAATTATTTTTCATCCATTCACTCATTTTTTTTTTTTTTGAAACAAGCTCGCTTAGTCTGTTATCATTTTTATTTTCATTCCTCTTCATTTCATAAAGATAATATAGAAAATCATTTTGAAACGTTGACTTTTCAAATCCAGTTCCTTTTTTTACAATCTAACGAATATACGAAAAAGAGAAATATAAAAAGGTATTTTTTATTTCGTTTCGCACATACACTGGTACTCAATTATTAATTGTTCAATGATAATTGAATTTCATTAAATATAATTATTGAAAAATCATATTTAATTGCATTAATAATAATTTTTCGTCTATACGTGCGATATTATGATTGAAAATTTGGTTTACTATTTTACGATAGACTGGGTTTTCAAATATTTTTTAATAAATGGTATTTTGGAAAGTTGAAACAAAACCGAAAGGAAACCAAAAGAAATACAGACTAGTGAATCTTTCGTATTGATAAATATTGTTAAAAATTTTTTTTCACTGTATTTGTTAAATTTTTATTTGGCATTAATCTTTTAAACCATAAACCTGTCCGTATGTTTTTCTGTAAACAATAAACGAATATTTTACTTTTATTTAATGTATGGTTTTTTATATATTCACATTCGTTTCTACAGTGTCATCTGCAAAACATTTACAAGTTTTCTACGAGTGTCACCTTTCAATGTTTATTTTGTTTGCGAAAAAGCATTAAACTCGAAATTACGTAATTTCAACATCAGCAATTTCGGAAAATTTGTTTCAATTTCAAATTGGGTTAGACATCATGTTTCGCGTTTTTTCATATGGGCGCACTACATTTTCTTCCTTCAACCTCAAACAGCGATGAGCGACCTAAAAAAACTTCACAGCAAGTAGCTCTTTATTTATTTGTTTCGCAAAGGTCAAAACGCGATAAGTCTTTGTATGAACGTTAAAAGAGAGAGAGAGAGAGAGAGAGAGAAAGGCGCGGGGAAAGGCCAAAGAAAGAAACACATTGAGTATAGATGAGATTTGAATGATCTTATTCTTGCAAAGCGTATAATAATCTTGTTTAATTTGGTGTAAAAGTTTGAAATGCAGACGAGTTTATCGAGAAGGGAAGAGACGGAAGAGAATCGCGGAAGAAGGGTTGGCGAGATGGCGAGTTGGGGCTGCCGCGGGGCTGCGGGGCGACATAACAGAAACGAAGGTATACCTATACATGCACCTATATAGGTAGCGGCGTACAGAGGAAGGAAGAGAAATGTAAAAGATTGGTAGTCTCCCCTTTGTCCGCCTACCCACGCCACCTGCGAATCGTGGACAAAAATCAATATGAACGTGTAGCCATTTCTCTTTTATCTGTCCGGCATAGACTAGTTACGGGGAAGAAGCACAAAACGTACCTGAGCCGATGCGCATTTTTAATTTTGAGCTATCGATAAGCAAGTGCGCGGATACGAGCCGAGCCCGATCCTAACCGAATTTCGACGTTGGATACGTGCGCTTAATGCCAGCACGAAGCAACAATTGTACGGAAACAAGGCCGACGATATTGCTATCGATCCGAAGATGGCGAACGCTTTTTAAACAATCATGCGTTTCCGGCCAATTCCACCTGTCAAACCATCGGTCTCTGCAGTACCGGCGGATTTTCTTTCCTGCTTTGGGAACCTTAAGAATGCGCTGCTATGAAAGATCTGATCTTTTATGACATTTTCAATTTTATTTCAAATATAAAATTAATACCTACATTTGTATTCGTTTAGTAACACTGATTAATTATTCAAAATGATGTAATTTGTTTAGTTTTATTATTTATAATTGATACTGTATATTCAGCGAGAATTAGAATTATTATATTAGAAGTCAGTGAAATATTATAATTATTTATTATGAAAAAAATCAAATTTAATACAGAAAAGTAGTTTATTTGAAAGTACCCGATCCCTGATTATTTCCAGTTAAAAAAGGTGAAATTAGAGTGGAAGAATCAAATTTTCAGTTTTATATCCAGATATCATAGGTAAACGCTGAAACTAACTAGGCATCTAGTTGTTTTTACTCAATTTTACTCAATGTAATTACTAAGGCTTCGTAATCGCACTTTACTACTTAAATATCAAAGTTAGAAAATTCGTTAATCTTTCAGAAATTGGAATTAAAATTAATGAAAATATTGTTTGAAAATTTTCAATGAAACTTGTCA
>JABFQD010002903.1:0-14234 GCA_022817045.1 Psix sp. ZL-2020 | reverse complement strand
TAAAATTTTTCAATCGCTTGAAAAGTAATCATTTTAAAATTTTATTATTTCAATTTATAATTTTATTAAATTATTCAATCATATCATCTGTTTGGAAGTATTATGAGTCAACACAAAATGTCAACCTTCAAAATAACAATACCAGTTCGCAATAAATTGATGTTAACTATCAGATATTGACAGTCGTAGGTTAGTTGACGATATAAATAAACAGCTATACTAGTACCATGGCATAGATAAATTTGAATATAAAGTGAGTAAACAAAAGTTTCAATATGAAAAACAAGAATTAATTATAATGTATTGCATTTATTCATTGGTAATTTTCCAAATATTATTTATGGATTCCATCGATTTGCTCTGAAATACTTGCATTTTGAAGATTCATAAAAAAATTAGTTGCAAAAATATAACCATGTATGCATTCATCAACTACGGTTGAAAAGTTAATTCTGAAATTATTTTAAAAATTGCAACCTTGAATTTAGCATAAGAAAATTTAATTCGATAAAAATTATCAAAGACAATCGACTTTAATGAAAGTTCAATGATTTATTTGAAAATAAATTAAAATCTAAATAGATAACTTATACTTATTTTTCTTATGAACAACGACTGTACCATACAATACATAATATCAATACAAAATTGTTATGCTTTTTTTCACTAAACTGAGAAAAATTAAAAATGTATAAAAGGCACTGCAAATTATATTGAAGGGATTCGAACTATTTTAAAACTTTGATCTTGTTCATAGGTGTTTGGAATTTGATGTATTGGATTCACACTTAGCATATAGGATTCACTACTTTTCTTCTTCAGTCTACAAATGCCATGTTCAATACTCATTAACATTTTAAATCCGTTTCTAAACCAAAATACTTGGTTATTTGATTCCTGGCTATCTTTACGATTCTACCATCTTAGTATTGCTACCTCGTATCTTTTTCCAAACAAATAATCTTTGCCAGTCTTATCTGGGGTGATAAAGTTCAAGATGGTCAACACTTTCCCTCTAACATGTTGGTTGCGGTAATAGACGTACTTCTGATTCCAAAAGCCCTCTTGGCGCTACCGCTAGGAAATGCTCGAGGGTTTTCACCTGAGTTTCCCTTTCGGTAATTTTCCACTATGTAACTGACGCATATGTCAGCTACGGTATTAAGATCAGCCACAATACTATTTCAAGTCTTACTTTGTGTTTATAGCTATGTTTTGTGTTGCATAAATAAACATAGTACCTTGATGCATTATCCTTGCAGATGTGTACATCATTTCTTATCTAAAAAGTCACTAGGTATTTGACCCCTTTTGTATTCCTTAAAGTGCTTTCTCCTGTATTTCCTATGTCTGGTAGTGTTAGCTAAATAATAAACGAATATATTAAATTTGCAGAAAAAAATGGTAGAGCCACAAAGAAATAATAAATACTGATGCATGAAGTAAAACAATATAAATTAAAAAAGAATATAATAGTTTTATAAAAACGATTATTATATAAGTGTTCCTCTTTAATAATATAAGTTTTCACAAATATTTTATCAAACGCCTTCGTAAGCACATAAAAAATAATAATCTCCGTAATCAGTGAGTAAAATTAACATCTAATTGTATTGCGTCTATTATTGTTATCCGTGTCAGCTTACACGGTTCGCTGACGTTTTATATCTCGCGAGTTCAACGAGCGTTCCGCGTTAAACTTTTTGAATAATGAAAACTCGAAGTTATGCTGTAACGTGGATAATATATGACTACTGCTTTTAAACAAATTTTCTCATATAATAAATTGAGATGTGAAGCAGAAAAAAGTGTACGATACAGATTGCTCAAGTTTATAAGTAATCAAAACCAGATAATAATAATATCAAAAATTGGGTTTATCATATCACACGTGTGACCAATTATGTCCAAACTTTATATTCATTAAAAAGAGCCTTGAATCTAATTTATTGCTCTCACCGGAGACTTAATATATAATTCAATATTTAATTGGAAAATGGAAAGAAATAATAGTTGAAACAATAAAATAAGTGGAGAGATCTTTCCTTAGCTTTTGTTAGACGAAATGATATTAAATGAAATAACTGTGAAGTTTTCTGAGGAAATATCTTTATTTTTTCTGTAGAGTTAAATTATTCATGAACTTTTTCACTGTAGCAGTGGCGACTACATTTCGAAGTTGTTACACCTGTGTTTCAGTTGAAGCAACTAATAAGTTCGCAACTACCTGAGCTCATTTCACGTAACTTTGCAAATCGCTCCAAACGTAAGGTTGCAATCGAAATGAGGCTCGAACGAATGATAATCAAGAAAATCGTTTCTCAGGAGGCTCTTTGAGTACGGCGCTTTTAGAATAAAAAAGATTTGACTGAATAATTCATTAACGTTCAACGATCGCGATAATAAAGCGCACAGTCTGAAGTTACCTGCTAATTCGAAAAACGGGCGCAAGTAATATAGCTTCCGTTCGGATATCGGTCGAAAACTTTGCAAAGATAATCACGCGGTGGGCTGAAAAGGGA
Organism: Psix sp. ZL-2020; assembly: GCA_022817045.1. Classification (NCBI taxonomy): domain Eukaryota; kingdom Metazoa; phylum Arthropoda; class Insecta; order Hymenoptera; family Scelionidae; genus Psix; species Psix sp. ZL-2020. The sequence goes on along the minus strand of JABFQD010002903.1, from coordinate 11,712 downwards.
ACGAGCCCGGAATAATAGCAAGTCATTCATTGAGCTTGTGAGAAACGGCGTGCATGATTCAAACGGTTACTTAAAGTCCTTTTAAGAAGGCTTGATTAATCGATCGATTCCCGCCGAAAAACTAAAACGTTACGCTGAAGGGTATTGGTAAAATAAACCAATCTTTGATCGTAAGTATTAATCAAAAAACTTTTCTTTTTTAATTAAATTGATTAGTTATAGAATTTTTGTTATTCGATTTAAATTTCAAATATCAATGGTTAAATAATCTACAAAAAATGTTTCTGAAATTAATATTAAACCAACTTTTTGTACAATATTTATCTTATTCTGTAATAACTAGTAAAATTTATTTTTTCATTCAAAATCTTATACGAAAGATGAGTAATTTTCTGCGTTACTACTGTGACTAAAATTAATTTAAATTTGCATATTTTTAAAATTATAACAATCAAACGCTCATATTGAGATTTTTTATACGTTAGCGAATTCCAAAGTAATTGAATTATTATATCAATCTCCTCATTGAAGGGATATTTTAACTACGAGAGTTTATTTCGTATGCTAAAAAGAAAATTTTATGTTCATAAAAAACATACCATTCCGTGTGCACTATCGCACTATCGTAAGTGCACACGAAAAGCCCTACCACGTGCACGGAGAATCTTATGTATGTACGGGAGATCATTTTATGAGAACAGAAAGTATTCCGATAAAACGAAAAATATTCCTTATGTCCGAGACTATTCTATGCGCACGAGAGAAATTTTGTTTTGCATACTATCGAAATTATATTATACAATGAAATAAAATATATATTTTTTTGCAAAATTATTTCGTCCAATATTTTTTTAAATTAAGTTAGAACAAAATGTTTAAAAATATTTTGTTGAAAAATCGTGGTAGCCAAATTAAAACGAACAGACTTAGTTTTGTGTTGAGATTAGAATAGAAGAATAATACTCAAATATTTTATATGTGAAGAAAAAATTTCTTCATTTTTCAATGTTTGTGTTTGAATTTTAAATTTTAAATGTGATTGTTTTATTTAAATGAATTATTTTAAGATGATAAATCTATTTTAAAAATCGGCAAAAATTTAATATTGAAATTATATTAGAGTATTTTATGTATAGAAGAAATAAACTATATTAATGGATCATTAGGCCACTGTTTAGTTCCTTCAAATCAATTTATTTGATTTACAAAGCTCATCAGTTTCATGCGTAATTAAAAATGATTTTGATATTAAGAAACTCTTATAATAGAACAATATTTTTCATTAAACTTTAGTATCCAACTATGCAGCGCATATGTAATAGAAATGAAATGCTCATATGTAACGAAGGAAAAAAAACGATATGTACATTTTCAATCAAATAATAAAGAATTTAATCAACGTGGTGCTCACTGTTGTAATAATATATATTCGTTTTCATTTTCTTCAATTTCAAAGAATTATGATTTCTTGAAAACTTCTTTTATGCGTTTAATATTGTGAACATGAATGGTTATGATTGTACGTTAATTTATTTATGTATATATATATATATATATATTTTTTTTATCATTTGATTAAAAATTTATATTGCAAAGACTATATGCATTTAGTACATAAAATATCTATATAAAACTATTTTAAATAACAGAATAAAAAAAAGGATTCATATATTAAAGGATGTAGTCTTACATCTACTACATTACTACTATAGATTACATTATAATAATACCAGAAAATAAAGAGAATATCAAGTATTTTAAAATAATTTAATAATTTCATAATAAGAAAACAACTTTTAGTAAGAATACATTAATAATAAATTAGTAAACATCAGTTGGTAAACCAAATTTCTCATAAGAAATTTAGCATATTATTAACCCCTTATTAGGGTCTTATACGAATTTAAAGATATGTATTTATTATTAAATATTTGTACTTTTTCAGGAGTGGAATGACTACAAACTGAAGTGGAACCCCGACGACTATGGTGGTGTGGATACCCTGCATGTACCATCTGAACATATATGGCTGCCTGACATCGTGCTCTATAACAAGTAAGTTCAACCTTCTTGCGATGAACTTATCGCACGTGTATTATGCACAACACGTACCTTCCGAGCTGATCCGAACTCTTTGCATTACGTGTATCTCTAGCGTTCAGTCAAACAAAATGTCCCGCAGTGGTCCAGCTATCTTTCATACACGACCAACTTTCAAGAGCTACTTGGTTTCAGTTGCAAAAACCTCGTGTATAGCCTTTCATCGTGTTTGTTTCTGAGATCCTTTGCCATATCAACGATCATGTCACATATCAAAACTTAACTCCACTTCGTTTCTTCCATTCTTTCGGCTCTTTTGAGTGGAATCGATAAGAAACAATTGCCGAAAAATTTGTTCCACTTCTAGAGCAAAGAATAATAAAATTTATTATTTACGCAATATAACTACAAATATGTAGATAACAAACTGATATTTAAAAGTTCAAGATGATCCAAAATGTAAACTGCAAATAATTGACGTACAAATTTAAAAAATTTCGATTTAAAAATAATTTGCACAGCACAAATTTTTCAAGCATAATGAATGAAATTTTCAACTGATCATTGATTTTTTTTTCTTTCAATGTTAATAAATGCGAAATAATAAATTTATTAATTTGCGTTAATATGACTTTTGGATAAATTTGACACGTGATATTAATACTATACGCTTAGAAGTAAATTAAATGTAGACAAATTTTGAATTAGTGATAATCATTCAACTGTTTCAAAGAATGTTTATATATGAAAATAAATTTACCGATTCTACAAAATATTTTTCAAAATTAAGCTTGATGTTAACAAAACATTCATTTTTACTGTGGAATCAAATTTTTAGAATTCTTATATCATATAATGTGAATATTATCTCTCATTACCGTGAATTAATTTCAAATCATGTTTTTATTAAAGAATCACATTCACCAGGTAAATTTTTTCCTTGGCGGATGATTATGATAAAAACCATGTGGCTAACTGCGACGCAGGATCGTTTGTAGTAGCTCTTTCGTTCGACCAACGGCTATTGTTATTATCACAAAAATCCGCAAAAAACAAAGTTATGCGAACAGATGTTTGAACTTTTTCTCTTCTAATATGCATTTTCAATTAACTATGTATTTCGAAATCTTCATTTTACATATACTTGATGAATATTTTATGAAATTCATTCAATAATATAATATTTTACTTTGTTTATGTGATGACACTAGTGATTATATCATCAACGTCACATACGTAAGATATGTTTTAATGTATGCAACATACATAAACTATTTATTAACATTATATTTTGAAGTATAAGTAAACATGAACTTTCCATTCATTCACACTAATTATTTGTTATATACAGTATATATATATATACATAACTTATGGTATTCATATGAAGAAATAAAAAAAATTTACTTTGGTAAATAAACCAATAAAATTACAAACGTTCGAAAATTGTTACTACTAACATTAAAAACTTAGTTGCATTAAAAAAAATTGTATGATGTGATTGTAAATCACATCAATATCTGGCATTAAATTTATTTACAGTACCTGTTTTATTATTTCAAATAAAAATATGATCATAAATTGTGCCACAAAACTTTCAGTATTCTATAGTGCATTCATAATCACTTCTGCAAAAGTTTTTATCACTCAACTTCAAAAGTGCAGGAAAATAACCGTTTATGACTGTGCAATTCAATCCAACCTATTGACAGATAAATTATCGCGTCTATTCATCAGTTTTAATTTTTTCAATAAAACAACTTCTTTAGATGTATAATTATTACATAGACTTGCTACTCAGATGTTGATAAATATTAGTTTCTTAAATTTCAAACGTAATTAGTTTTGTCTTGACTAAAACTTAACTAGAGGAACATTTGATATATCTATCTGTTATCACTAGAAATTATGGATACTACGGGGTAGCGAAAACTGGAAACAGGATATTCAATCTCAGGAGAAGAGATAAAACCGCGCGGTTGGAAAGTGTCCACCGCACATGGCGCTGAGACTGTAATCACGTTCATTCGAGCAATTTTAATTAGTTCCGCGCTTCTTTCAAATGCTAACATTGTTTTTAATTTCTCTTGAGAGTAACTGCACATTATATGAGCAGATTAAATAAACATCACATTTAACTTTAAAGCGGTCTCGATGTCAGCTGACAACATTTTTCGTTTGACCAATTCACAATTTTTTTATGAAATTAAAAGAATACTTGCGAGGCTCGTCGAGTAATAGTTTGTCCAATAAAAATGTTAAAAATACTTTATAAAAATTTAATTTCTCATATTTCTATTTATGCCTCGAAGTAAAATAGTAGTAACGTTAGCTGAATAAAAATGTGTTGGGATTATTGGAAAAAATGTGTCGCGTATTTTATCCAATAGAATCCGTTCGCGAATATGTTTCACATGCGACGCTACATTTTGCACGAAAAATCCTGCTTATCCGCGTTAAGTTGCTTACTTCGTGACACATCTCATATCCGTTATTTTACACTTTCTATATTCGTCAAACGGTGACCACGTCTTATAGTTTGATCTACTTCAGTTTTCAAAACTCGTCTTATTATCAGCAACTCTGAACTAGGTTTCTCGACATGACTCAAATGTCTGTACTTGGACCGCTACTTATATAATAAGATAAAGTATTCAATGCTGTGTTGCATCTCGCTAACTCTTCTTGTCTGGTTCTGGAAAATGTTTCCCGGTGATATTTTGCCGAGTTATCTCGTTTCTCTTTGGCTCCCTTTTCTCTCTTCGCGCCCTCTTACGCTGAAATTGCATTGAGGATAAAGTGTCGCATCGCTTACGTTCTCGTGTCATCCAAGAAGAAAGCCCTTTAGTACAATCGAATTTCGGACAACGTTTTACATTAAGCATGCGCACACTTGTTCTCACGTGACTTATTTGGTTTTGTATTAAAGTAACATTATTTGAAACAGAACAAAATGTATAAAGTTCAGAAAATAAATGAAAAAAGTAGTTTGAACTAATATATAATTTTTGACAATTTAGAAATAACAACTTCTACAATTCATTTTATTATTTAATTAATTATGAGTAATTACGTGATTGTTTTGGTTGTTTATAATGACCAACTTTAAATGAATCATTTGATGTTGAGATATTGAGTGGTCTTATAAATATTTGTTTAAAAAGTTACTTTAATTATTTGGATAGCAGTAAGAATGATTCGAGACCATCCTTGATAAGATATTGAGACGAACAACATTCTGAGCTTTGAGACGTCTCGGATTGGAGAGCTCACCGTTTATTTAACGCAGAACAAACAAGGAAATAGAATTTCGAAATACACCTTCAAGTGTTACTTTGTTGGAATATGATTCGTACTGAGATAGCATGGCTTTGTTTAACGTCGAAATGGTCAGAGACGTAGTTGAATTTCATAGAATATTTGGACACAGCGATGATGACTGTGATCAGAGTTAGTGAATTCTAAAAAAAGAAAATAAAGCTCTTAATAGATACTCAGAATAAATTTTACACGATATTTTATCGAAACTACTAAAAACGATTTCAATTCAATACAATAAATGTGTTCTTTTCGCATTTTTTCAATATTTTTTCAAATTTACATTATACATACGTAGCATTTTATATAATAAGAATTTATTTATTATAATAATATTATGTAAATATTTGTTTGAGAAATATTTGTTAAAAAACAACATTCGTATAAGTTAATTGTTAAAGCACCACAATACTCGCGATTATTGGCCATCCTTTAATTGAAAAGCAAAACAACGTATGGCGTAATGAACTAAAACAAATGGTAACGTACAAGGCAAATTTGTTGCTGCGTGTATCGAATCACACGAAACGTGCACGTCCGTCTGCCGACGTTGTTCCTAGGATGCCACGTTAAATATGCGGGATCGTACGTGCCGGCGAATCTCGTTACTCCATTATCACTGGATTGCTGCACCTGCAGTCTATTCGGACGAAGCCAAGCAGACAGTCCATTTTGTTCGCTTTTCCGCCTTTCTCTCCTTTTGCAACTTGAGTTAACAAAGTAACATGTTCTTAAAGTCTGCTATGAATCGCGGATGCAAATCAGTCAAAAGACTACTTTAATTTTGTTGAAATAGACTCCAAGCACTAGTTTCTAGTTATTTAAACTAACATAATCACATTTTAAGAGCAGGAAAGGTAACAAGAACGAAAAATATAATTTTGTTGAAGTGAAATTTTCTATTCTGAATTTAGAAAACACATTAATAATTTTTCTAAACCAGTGTTAAATCACAGTTGTAAATAATATAAAAGTTTCTTATCATTGATGAAAAAAATTGAGAATATTGTTTGGAATGTATCAGATTTTTTTAGAAAATATTCTCTTTTGTATATAAAGAAAATTCATAACAATAATAATCGTTTGAAATTTAATTATACATTAGAATAATTGATCTGACTGCATGAAGTTTCAATAAACTTTGCAAAGGGTGAATAACTAACAAAGTAAAATTTACAAATAAAAATTGTATTAGTCTATTTATCCTACGAAACATTTATTTTATCATAAACACAACTATAGACTTTAACAGATTTTATAGTAATATTTCGTTTTAATCCATATTATTATGTGTGTTTAAGTTAAATACACAAAAATAGAAAAACAACTAAGTCATTATAATCTTGGTCATATCGAGAAATTCTGCAATGTAAAAATATTAAATGTATGGGGGAAAAAATATTTTTAATCAGCTCTGAAGAATGTTTTTGATAAATTAAGTAAGAACTTTGTAATGATAAAATATATTGTCAATAAAACAGTGTCACTGGTTGTTATAGAATTTATCTATTTTGTATGCGGGAATAGTAAACCCAATTTCCATGACTGATATTAAGCCAGTTTTTAGAATAGAACATGCGTTTTACGTGAATTGTTTTATGTATTTTTGTATGATTAGGTACTGTTTTCATTTTTTTGCTGCTTTTTGTTAATTTTTTTTTATTTTCTTGAACTTCACAACTTAAAAGAAAAATGTAGAAAAAAGGTTCATTTCTTACAACAAACATTCTTTTTAATTTAAACAGTTGTAAAATGGTATATGATAAATTAATTATTGAAAAATATTTTTTTGGATAGCTCCATATTGAAAAATTATATCATATTTTAAGAGCTTGAAAAAATACCTAGAATCATCTAAATACGATCTATCTATGAGATTTATATACTTCTGATACTGAAAACTATTTAAATTATTTTGAACAATATTTATTCTTATAATTTTATCATTTTTAATAATTGTTGTTTTTGTTTTGGTTATTATCAGAATTATTAACCTGTATTGACGTGTAAAAAATGTATGAAACATGTCGTGGTCATTTTAGGTATTGCTATAAGTTTTGGCGTCATATTGGAATAGGTTCTATCGTATAACCGCACATATGTGATTTTTCTCATTCTATTTTGTGCTATTTCATATCAATATATTAATGTTACCGGCAATAATAATAATTTTGACATAATTAATTTCTATTATAAATTAGGCATTTTTACCTATCATCATGAAAACAATACAGGACTCAGCTGTTATCTAGATAATTTTGTAAGAATTTTCACACCCATATTTAGATTGATTTTTACATTAATCACATTGAACTTCAAGCAACAACCAAATTTTAGTCGCAATATCTTAATGTATATTATGATCTGCTGAAAAAATGTTTAAAGTAGTTAATAATATACGATAAATGCAATTTATCACCAAAGATTTTTTGAATTTTGATTAATCATATTCGAATATTAATGGTAAATAATATGAAATTCAACTAATTCTTATACTGAAAATGAAATCTTTTAATTTATGAAATGATATGATTGCTATTTAAGCAATAACGAAAAATTATCATTGCGACCCATCTTTCGAAAACGCCTTTGTCGCATATTCTCTTAGTCACATTCTATGATAACGACATTAATTGTCATCCGTTTTATGTTGTAAAGTCGTTTGATCTTCTGACTTAAGCTTTCCTCTTGCTCAAAAGAGGTATGCGTAGAGCGCTGAGTTCGCCGATATCGAGAGGACTAATTAGTTTAGCTGTGTTTTGAAGCTTTTCTTATGAATTATTAAGAGAAAGTAGCAGGATATGGGGGCTAATTGTCTTAAGGTTTGAGTGCCTGAAAGATAAAAGCTAATTTAGGTAAAAAATGATTTAAGTTAAAATGTATCCTTCAAACAAAATTGTTCTAGCAAAATTATTTGTAAAAGCAACACAAACGTGTTAAAGGTTTCATTATTATAACTTCATTATAATAAAAAGTAATATTATTTTGTGGTAAATCATTGTGACATGAAACCAAACGTATCAAAGCTTGATTAGTTCTAAAAATAAAATTTTATATCATCGTAGTTCATTGAACAACTCAATTTTATTTACTTCATTAATTAATTTATTAACAATTACAGAATATTCATTGAAAATTAGTATGAATATTAAATTATCAATATTATATATTAATATCTAGTATTGAGATGATATTAATATTAATTAAGCAACATGTTAAAATTAAGGGACGAGAAAAATAAATATATGAGAGAATTGAGTTTGAAAGAAATTTGTTGTCGTTTAATTAAATCAATAATCTTATATAATGTTATATGCAGATTATGTAAAATTTCTAAATGTTGAAACTCATACCTAATATATTTAACTTCAGAAAAAATATCTTGAGCCAAACGCTTAAAGCTACTTTACTTCAAGCAAGCACATAAGATAAACATTTCATGTAAACTTCTTTGACGGATCTTTTGGTATATAAAGAGTAACAAACATTAGTACTTTATTTCGATGCATGTTTCCATGATCCGGATCTTTTGTAGATCCGTAATCTACGGTTTAGCCAACTTTGTGTACATTTTCATTTTTATGTTTATTTTTCGTCGGATTTTAAAATCATAATCAGTTTCGTCTGAGTTGGTCAAAACATTCGAAGCTATTATTTATATAAACTTAAACAAAGGAGAATTTTTGAGTTAATATCACAATTCAGAAATGAACTTATAGCGATACTAGTAATAGTCTTGCTTGCTTAATGACTTGAAAACGTTTCAAATACTTTTTGAAACCGAAATTTTGTACTTGGATATGTTTTGTTTACACAGTATGTAGTGGGTAAATCAGATTTTATTTTTCCGTAAACTTGTTCTCGTAACATTTGATTTCATAAAACTGTTATTCCTTCTTATTGTTAAAACATGTTGCAACATAGATGCTGTGGATAAACATCAGAAGAAAGACACGTGAGTCTGAAAACACGTCATAAAAACAAGTAGTTCAAACAAACATTAGTCAGACACCAATACAATATAATGTGGTGGTTCGTAAAACAAAAAAATTGTTACGTAACTAAATACTTTAAGTAATGCAAGCTATTCAGTTTGATCAGTTGTATATCAAGACCAATTCGTCAAGCTTCACGAAAGATTTCCACATTAACCCACCTCGGATAGACAAATCGTCTCGAGTAGTGTAAAATGTATTTTACTGGGCAGGCGGCCTCAAAACTGTTTTACTTCTCTAATATTCATTATACTAATTTCACTTTAAAGTGCTTGAAATTTCTAGCTCGAACTCAATTATTCTTCAACATTTGCTACATTTACAATGTCGGAAATAATTCTCCTTAAACTTACCTCACTTCATAATGACTCGCTCAAATTAAGTACAAAATAGTATTAAGAGTCCGCAGTATTGATCAGCAACTTTTTCGATTTGAACTCTTGTCACATTATCGTTGAATTATATTATTTTATTTTTATATAAACATGAAAAGTTTTAGTTTTGTATGAGTTTCGAATTTATATTATGACAATTCAATTAGTTCTCGTAAAATATTATTGTGAAAATGAAAATTACACAGTGTCAGCACAAAAGTGTTCTTAATTAACAACAATGCTTCCCGTTTCCGGAATTACAGTACACTTTTTGTAATAATTTTCTTCTGCGAAATGAAATTTTCGTAGATGAAAAGACATTAATGAACGAAGTTATTTTCATGACGACTCGGCTATCATTAAGCTGATGCATTAATGCATATGACAACAAAATAATTTGATAACAATAATACAATTACTCCGATGCAATCACTGCATCGTTTTAGCGATGAATGTTGTCGGACCCTTCAGATAGAATCCGATCGGATGGCACTGCTAACTTTGTTTTATGAAATATTCTACTTCAAGTTGCACACACTGCATCGTAATTATGATTATAATTATTTGTCTGTACTTTGTTGATTTATTATGAAAGTTTTGCAGAGCTGTTTAGATGAAACAAAATGTATAGAAATCGATCTAAATTAAACAGTTGGATAAAAGTGACGTTATTTGTGTACAATATTTATAAATTATAGTAATTTTTCTTGGCAAAATTCTTTGAAGAATCTTTTTATTGTGTTCAGTGTTCTCGGTGTTTGTATACGTATGAAAAGATAACGTATCAGAACCTCAAGAAGTATAACTTTTTGTTTCGTGTGGAATTTGACTCGACTAGTTCTAATCGATCGAATATATCTACCTCGAAGTTGCTGAAGAAAACTCTTGTTGAAACATCAAACCCTTCAACTTGATGATACAAAGTTAATGGTTTTCTTATAAACAGTTTACGAAACATAAGATAAAAGTGACGTTGCTTATTAAGTAAATAGTTATTTATTTATAAGTAATGTTTGGAATTTAATTTTTTTTTGTTGACAGAGATATACTGAAAATCAAATCTTATTTAAACAACATCTATAGTTCATTTAAATTATATCTATAAACTAAAACATTTTGCAAGTGATTTTAAATGTTGGTTAATTATTTACTTACTGAAATAAATGATTATGTACTATAGCAAAATATCAAATAAATATACTAATTAAAATCGATGTAAAATTCTTGAAGTCAAAAATTTATATTTTAAGAACTTGGCACATTTTGATAATATCATTCAGTGTAATCAGTTATAAAGTTTTTTGAGATACCGTCATGAAGTTTATTCGAAGATTAACGCTGTATATATAATCGTGAAGTGTGTTAACAACTTTTAGATAACGTGGATTTATTACTAAGAAAATATCCGAATTGCTACTGGCCTTCATCAAGACCATAATCTTCATAAGTTTCTATCAAATTCTACGTCTCCTTCTAATATTATTCAATTTCGGTCAAACGTTATATTGATTGAAGATAGTTGGAAACCGAACCGTTTCCCACCATCATACCCCGTCGGATTAACAGTGAGGTGTGAATTCGGTTCCCATCGGAGGCTGAGACAATTTTTTAATTTTTTATCTAAGTATATTTAAATATACATAAGTATATATTACAGAAATATAAATATAATATACTTATATTTCCATATATTATATATAATGAAATAATATTTACAGACAATAACATTTAAATATCATAATATAATATTTAATGATTGTTTTATATTATCATTTATATATCAATATTTTAACTCAAATACTTTTATTAATATGAATTTTCATATAAATTTTATATTATAAGAAGTATGAACTTAATTATAATCCAATTGTTAATTTATTATACATAAAAGGAGAATATTTAGAATCATTTAAAAGCGAGAAAAATTAATGGTTTTAAAATTCGTATGATTGTTTGAATAACGGTTTTACATTTAAAATATACAT
>JABFQD010002902.1:0-14236 GCA_022817045.1 Psix sp. ZL-2020 | reverse complement strand
ATCTATAAAAAGATGAATAACATAAATTTGTAAAATTGTATTCATTAAACGTGTAAACAATGAATTCTTATTCTACTTATGATAACTATCTGTTAATTCAAACAAGAATTCTGTTCAACAAATAATAAATGACATGCAACTGATGTTTTCTTATACTAATTCAACAAATCAAATAAATTTTCTGATTTTCAGAATTTATGAAGTATAATTTAATGAAATATTCTGTTTTTTAATAAATTAAATATATATAATATAAAAATCACTATTAAAAGAAAAAAATTCTCGAATTATGCAATACACTTTTCAAATGATATTAACAGCTTCGTTTTTTACAGATCCAAATATCCCTTCAGAAGGGAATTTTTATTATTATTACAATAAATAATTCGTATTAATACGTAACGTATCAATAACCAGAAAATCATCAATAAATATCTTAATTAATTAGGTAAAATAACAGTCTTACTTTAGTATGTTGACTTACTTCTACCTTTAGAAGAAATGACGTGATGAATAAACAAGCATTTACCAATTCATGATCTTTATCAGTCGATTAGTCAAATGTCGTTTTAATTTCTGAGTTTCCAAAGTTTAATGATCATTTGTTTATTGATACAGTATTCATAAACATAAAAACTATATTACATTTAAAATTACACTATTTCTGCTATTCGAGATAAACTTTTTATTATGAGTATAAATGAAACACTTTATTTCGAATTAATTTCTTTACTCATAATGCTTCGCAATTAAAAAGTTGATCTATTTAAATAAAAAATGCATTAGTCAATTACTCTAATCGAGAGTCAATTATTTTGGCTATCTATTAAAAATATTACCACATAACATAAACTTTTGTTCGTAAAAAATTGATTCTGTTAATAGCTGTTAGAACTAAATGCTTATAACTACAGATAAATTATGTAAGTTCGTTAATAACGCTGAGGGATAATAAATAACCATGAAGGTTGAGTAAAAAAGGAAAACCTACTTACAAAATTGTATAGTATAGTATTTTCCTGAACACGTGATGTTGAACTCACATAAGCACAGTAACGACGTATACAACGTAGAATCTATTTTAGACTCTCCTAAGTGCATTTATAATTATGATTTCAAGAATTTCAAAATTTTCAGTCAAATGACGGGAAAATGGCCAACTCAAAAGAAATGGATCATTTCTGTCATTAACGTTTTTTATTTGCCAATCAGCTTAAATGCTTTGGTTTTTGAGGTATAAGTGAAATATCATAAGCATGAAAGTAAAGTTTAAATCATATAATGATAGAAACTAATAATGTAAATTTTAAAGATTCTTTGTGTTTCGTAGTTGATACTTTTTATTGAAAACATACACTCTGTCGATGAATTATGTATTAATTTTGTTTGGATTATCATATACGTATACAGTTATCTTCTAGTTATAAATAATTTTCGATACAGAAAAATAGTAAATATTTATCCGGATATATTTTTTCAGTGTGTGATAATCATGAAAGTTGAAGAATTGCATGACATGATACTGTAAAACCTATTGAAAAAAATAAATGTAACATAACAGGGTGTTCCTTACCCTTTTATATAATTTAAATTTAAAATTCTTCACTTTCACTATTACATTAAAACGTTAATAGAAGCTGATAATATATTTAATTTTTTATACTGTAAATATTTAATGCTAATCACATTCAAAAAGTATCATTTTTATACTATATAGAATTAACAATTCTTCAAACTTTGATTCTCACATTAAAAATGTTAGAAAAATATTTTTTTAAACGGATGATTCTATTTTTCCAAGTGTAGTATGAAAATATACTTATAATTATCGCACTGAACTTTGAAGAATTCTTTGAGGAAAATAAACTTATTTGTAAATATTTCTTGAGACGCGCTAAAGCAGTTTTTATTTTTTCTAATGGTAACAATACTCTTTTATTACACTTTTCGAGTAAAAAAAATATAGTTATAACCGTAAACTAATATTATTTTATTAAAAATTGCAGTTTCTTTCTTGATCATATATCTATGTTTGTCCTTTATGCCACTTATGATGTATTTTGCATATGAAGCAACAAAAGACGCATACTACAATGTCATACTGCATAGTTTCCCTCTTGTCCACTTGCCATATAATCCTAAAATTAATTTCATATTATATATCACGTTTGTATCATTTACTGTTGCAAATGTTCAATATTTCAATTGCTTTTGCATTATGGGAATTACACACTTACTAGTCGTAGCTGAAATCATAAAGTAAGACATTTTTTAAAATGCAAGACGCTAATAACCACATTAAATATTAGTAATTTTATATAATAAAATAACCTTTTTTCAAGATTTAGATTGACCAGTTTAGGCGAAGCAATTAATACCCAAAATAAAGACTTGATGACGGATAAAATTATTCGAACATGTGTTTCAGACCACAATTTACTTTTTAAGTAATTATTTATTTATTTCAATTAAGGTGGCAGGCCTATAAATTTACTTATTATATTTTTATAAATATTTCCTATTCCACGCTTCTTAAGCATTCAGAATTCCAATGAGTGAAAATATTAGCAAGTCTCGAATCAAACTTTTCATATTGTAGTAGTTTGAAACCTAGTTTGAAACCACATTATCAAAGTGACATTTTTATTACTAGTACTGAATATGCAAAATAAATACTATACAAATATTTCTTTTCTGCATAATGTATAAAAAATCTGTATACAGTAAAATAACTTAGAAAAAACCTAATCCAAAACCAATATAACTCCGTTCAATGCGGTTTACATAATACAAATTTGCAACCACATGACTTAAAATAAAAAACAAAATGGGAGAAAATATTTTTATTAAAAATATACTCTAATATATGAGTTTTTCATAAAAATATTTCAATTTAAATAAACCAAAATCAAATATTTTTATGGTTTATTAATAACTATGTTGTTTTATTTGAAATATTTCATATCCCTAGTGAAAAGGATCCTATATTGTCCATATCTTATTAATAGATTGACAATATATTATTTTTTATCAAATCATATATTGTTCATACAGATAGAATAGATTGGCAATATATTGACAATATATGGATAATGTATTGAGAATATATGTTTGAATGTTTATTATACATGGACAAGCACTATTTTTTTAGTTTAATAAAAGAATGCACTTTTCCGTTGTTACAATTTAATATTTCTTTTTTCGAATTCAGGCAAAACTTCATTAAAATACAGACCGTACTTCGTTTACATTTTTGTATATTAAAAAAATTATTTTTTTAAATATACAAATATTACTAATATATATTAAATTATCATATTATATTATATATATTTAAATTTATTGTAATAAATTGTCATGTTATCTTTCATAACTGACAATTCTTATGATCAGCAATTTCACAAACACCACCCGTAATTATCGTATATAAAAATCGATCAGAAAATTATAGAATTCAAAATTTATTGATATTTTGAATAATAAAAAGTTGTTGAAGTGGACGTTTATAATGAATAAGACCACAATAAATTTAATACATTAAAATTCAAAAAAATATATATTTGAGAATTATTTAAAAATATTAGCCTTAATTTATAAGACGTTAGAATGGCCTGTCCCCTTATTATATGAATTTGAAAAATACATAATTTATGCGAAATAATAATAAACATAAATGCTATTAATTTTTGTTTTAAGTCGAGCACAATTAACTAATGAAATTCTTGGTTTTCTTCTTTTGTGCGGTGTATCTCTTATTGGGACTGTGGTGGCTCTCTCCTTATTTATTGTAAGTCTTTTCAGATAAAAAAATGATTGCATTATAAAATTGTAAATCTTTAATAGAATATTTTATATCGTGTCCATTTTGCAAAAGTTAATATTGATTTGATATTTTGCATTAATTTGAAATAATTACACGATTAGAAATTTTATCTATTAAGTTTCCATAGTGAAAATTAATTAAAATATAGCTGTAATTATACACATATGATATACCAATTGTTTCTACACTCCGGAGTCTAATTAAATATTTAATTTTTAATACAGTTGAAAGTGCACATTAAAAATCCAGCTAGAATAGTCTTCGTATTTCCAGCGTTATTTTTCTCAATTTTCGTAATAAATTTATATTGTGTTGCTGGAGAAATAATGAGAGATATTAATCTTCAAATTAATGGTGCATTGTAAGTATACAATTATTATAAAGTTATATTTTAGATTACTTTTGAAGAAATTACATTATAGTACAACAAAATAATTGTGTTAGCATGATTATTTTTTTTTTCACTAAATATCAACTATTAGTCAATATTATCTATAACTGTTATCTAAATATGATTCATTTACTCATGGTGTTTACGAGAATTTTTTTATTTAAATAGTTTTAAAAATGATTCTAATGCCCCTTCAACCTTTGTTTTCTATGATTTTAATTTTAGACAATCTTTATTAATAATAAATTAAATGTATAAATTGAGAATTTATTTGCATAAAAACACAATCTTCATAAATGTTAGCATATAAGGCATTAGCAAAATACATATTCTCGAGCAAATCATCCGTTTTGCTCGGGCAGAAAAAAATAAAGCGCCCCGAATCATAAACTGTCAAAATTAAAACTTGGCCTATTTAAGTTTAAGAAGTTATCTATTTAGTCAAAACTACACAAATCAAATATATAAATTAGAAATTAAATAGAATAAATAAATAGAATGTTCACTAAAAATAATACATTAAACGACTAAAGATTAATATAATATCGAAACAGCAAAATGCTATTTTAACATTTATACGAACACGGAATGCAGACAGTAAACATAATAATAACTCAGTATTGCAATCATTAGCAATCTATCTATATTGTCCAAAAGTGAAATCTGCATATGATTAACTGTAAGGAACTTCTTAGTACGCCAAAATAAAACAAATATCTATAATTTCTGTGACAAATATTTTAAGATGATAATGTTGGATCAAAATGTAAATCGATCTGTTCGATTAAACGACAACACAAACAAGCGTGTTCGATGGTGGATAAATAACTGTTAGCAATTGAAATTGTAGTAAACAAATAAAGTATGATTTTTCAAATGTAATTATTACATAATATTTAAAATTATGGATGAATTATTTACATCAAAACAAAGAATTGTGCAAAATTCAAAACGAATTCAACTTAAAATAAAAAATCAAATAATAAAGACGCTTCATCAAAAGTTCAATAAAATCTAAACAACGCGATACTTTTGAAACATAATCTTTAAGTTAATGAGAAAACATATAGAAGGATTTTGTAAAACGTTTGAACTTACATAATGAATCAACAAATTTATGACAAAAATTATTCATTTCCTCCTAGACTGATGCAAAATAAGTTGTAGTAAGCAAAACGAAATAAAAAAGAATAACTTCATTCAAAAATTCTAAAAACGACCGTTTTTACTTAATATTGAATCGCCATCACATGTCTTCACTTATGATTTCTTCTAAATGATTAAGTTTGCATTACACTACAATTCATTCAGCACTATTTATCATATACATGTTCTTATATCTATAATTTCCTCATATAAGAATGTTTTCGAAAAATATCATTTATTATCTATTACATTCATTTTCGTTGATATTTTTCATTAAGATCCCTTGACTGTGAATTGAAATATTAATTAATTGTCCTTGAAAATCGCCAGGAAATGTATAAGAAGAAATATTCATATCATTTCACAATAAAAATATATTTATGACACATGTGTGTCGTAAAAATCAATTTATCAATCTGTATAGCAAGAGGTAAGTAACATTTTATATACCTGTAAATATAAAACTTCCTTTAACTCCCTCGGGAGGTAAAATAGTAACATAGCGAGAGAGATGAAGTAATTCTTCGAGAAGTGAAGAAATAATTACTGATGTATGAAAAGCCATTTATTTCTTACCAAAAGGATTGATTAAATAATCTTTATAGTGCACTCATTACGTACAGTATTGTATGTAATTTAGGAACTTAACTGCACTCGCTTCTCTCGTGCTGCCAACTTCACACTAGTTATAATCCACAATTTACCTTCCTTACTGCATTATATACTGTTTCTTTTTTCGAGGAGAATCCAGTAACATTAAAATAATATTTCTTTTTATTGTTGGCAATAACTTTGTAAAATGAACCGATACGCCTCTAAATACGATCGCTTATATTTGCCTGAACAGTTACTCTAAGACAAATCAGTTTTAATTTTAATAATAAAAAAAATGATGGTTTCTGATATTTAATTATTGAAGCCAGTTGAATAAACTAGACTAAGATAATTATGACGGTATTCGATTATGAAATTTATTTATCGTAGAAAAATTTGAATTTCTTACTACTTTTTTTCTATTAAAAACGTTTTGTTATTCTAGAAAGTGAATTTTATAATGACTCATTTGTATATTATATGCTTCATAATACATTATTTATATAACATAATATATTATTACATTGTAATGTGTGATGGTTTGTGATAATGTGTGATAATATGTAATTGTGGGATTTAGTGAAGTGTAATTTATTATCTTATTATCGTTCAAGTTGATCCTCATAATTAATGTATATAGAGATACAACGTGACATCCGTAATAAAATTGTATAAACATTTAAAAATAATTTATAACATAACATACAAACTCATCTTCGTGACGTTTTGTCATCAAATCTAAATTAAGTGACAGCAATTTTTTATGAATCTTACATATATCTAAGAATTCACTGATTATTACTGAAGTATTAATATTATTTGACAATCGACATAAACTATGAGACATATTAATAGAAACAACATCAATTAAACTAAAATTTATTCAATGTACTTTCACTGTAATTAAAATTTTCGTTACAGTGTTACTTAACAAAGTATTAACTGTGTAAAATACACAGTTAATATTTGTATTCACAATTTTCATTAAATTTGATACGAACATTTAAACTATTTCGAATAAATTGCAATTTAAAGATTCATCTAGCATAAGTTTTTGAATTTCACAGCTTTCAAATTGATGGTTATGTCATGATTGTGTAGATTTGTCTTATCTACATTCTGGAAAGCAAGCTTTATAATTTACATCTAGACAAAACAAATCCACATCAAAGTCTCATTGGAATAAAGTCAAATTAAATCAAACGTGTAACGTTAGAATTAAATATTCTTTTAACCTTCTGAACCCTGTTAAAAACTTTTTTCTGTTAAGAGTTACAATTGTACTAAGGGTAGTGAATCATTTTTTACTGTTTTTGAACTGTATCTTTTTAACTTCTTAACTTTTTAAATTGTATGAAGAAGAAATTAAAAATGTAAAATAAATTTTCTTCTCGGTAAAATATCTAAACAATATCTCTTTTTTAAAAATTATTAATTTGAAATCATGATAAGTTATTGCTATGTAAAATCATATAGTTAAGTACCTCACATTATTATAGACAATTTTTAATGTACAAATTATATTTTGTGAAATTAGAATAATGTGTTAAAGACAGATCATGCAAATGTAATTTACCACTAATATTTCATCTGTACAATCCAATTCGAAACACATGATAAACAACTATATAATATTTGCTCTGTCATATTTACAATTTTAAAAATTGAATTATTTTAGATGGAACTCTTCTTGGATTAATTTGCCACCAAAAAAATTGAAATGCACAAATATGATTCGAATTATCTGCAACATTCCGTTAGAAATTCATGCTTTTGGGATTTTTCATCTATCAATGCAATTATATGTTAAGGTTCTGAAGCCATTATTTTTCACCTTTTCATTTTCTTTTTGTTATTAATTCAGTATTCATCTATAAATTGATATAAACAGTTTCATTAATCTTTTCAAATAATAATAATAATAGTCTATTATTAAATTGTTAATTTGAAGTGTTTTATGAGATGAAATAGAAATGTCGGCACAAAATAAAAACACTTAACTCCGCTTCAATTAATTGAAATTTTCTTTATTATTTTTAGAAAAAAGATTAATTTAAATTTAAATGTTATATTTTATATTATTTTCAATTATTTTTGCGCTCAGATTTTTTGTTTCGTATACTTCAATCGAGGACTTATCGAAAAGCAACATAAATGATGATGTCACTGAGATTCATTAGATTTTAGCCATGAAATATAGTCAACATAAAAATATAGTTAAATATAAAAATGCAAAAATTATAATTGACGTTTTATTTCTATTTCATCCAACAATTTTACATTTTCAATGCAAATATCATTCTGTTGTACCTGAAATTCATAAAATTATGAACTTTCTATTTTTCAGATACTTCGAACATCGATGACGTATTTTACCCTTTTGATAACATTACAAACAAAAAGTGAAATACAGAGTAATTGATGAAACAGTGTCACATTTTTGCCAAATTAAAATTAATATTCAATGCATTTTGTATAGTGAACAACTTTTTTCATCTAAACAAATAAATACAATTCAATGGATGATCAAATTCTTCTCATTTTATGTGCAATAGCTTTTGAGAATAAACAATTTTGATTCTAAAATACTGTTTTAATTATTTGATCTTCTTTTATTATTTACTATAAAGTTTGATCTAGTTTCTCAAATACTAAGTCAAATTAAAAACTAATTCCCAATAACCTCAATATACCCAGTGATAATTATCTTTCAATTATTATAATTAGTATTCTAATTTTTGTCGCATTATGATTAAAATGTCAGCCAAAATTGGTAATAGAGTAGTTAATTAAAAACGGATTAAGAATAAAAAATATAAATTCAATTGTAAGATCACATTTATATATTAAGACCGTCACGTACTCTTGTGTACTATAGTTTCAACGTCAATAAGACATTGTGCATATTTCAGTAGCTATGAAGTTCATAATTTATAGTAAGTATACAAATATTACTAATGTCTAGTAGTTGCAAAATATCATGAAAAAATCTTTAGATTGTAAAATATTACATTTATACTATAATAATCTTTACTATATAGATAGTATAAGTCATGTTATATTAACTAACAAAAAAGGAAAAAACACAATAATATAACATATATTGCTCGTCTATCGTAAAAATCTAAAAATTGATGACAAATAATGGTTCGAATGAAATGATGGAAATAAAAAAATATATTCAAAGACTACCATATTCAAAGTTAATGAAAAGATAACATTATTTTAATGCTAAAATGGTGAATTAAATTATAAATTAAAATCATTAATGCAAAGCTTCTTATTATTTACATACCATTATTCCCTATAAATTACCTCGACTCGAATGATTCTTTTTAATTTTTTAAAAAGAATCATCGTAGGATTATTCATTACTATAAATATATAGCAATGAATATTTACATTCAGCAACAATAATACCTAAATCATTGTAAATTTTTTTCAGTTGCTATTATTGCTGTCACTTTTGTGGCTGATTCTCATCAAGAAATAGGTCACAATGCAGTCATAAAGTGTACCGAATTAAAGGCTGATCTACCATCGAAAATTCGTATACCAGGATGCAATGAAAATCAAAATCGGTGTTTTTACAAAGTTGGAGACATGTTAAAAGGATCAACTTTATATAAAACTAGTAAGTTATTCATTGCTTTAAAAATTTAATATTAAGGGAAAAATATTATTAAAGTTTCAAATTCTTAGTTAATATTTTTCTAAAGTAATAATAAGACAAATTTAATTTCTTAAAAAGATTAATTAGTTATTTTAGTAGTTCGAAAAACTAACATATCATATTCTTGTGATAAATTAATTATTGAATAACTTTATTTTTTAGGAAGCTCTGTTCAGACTCCAATGTATCATGCAACAGGTTATAAAAGTGTTCTTGGACTTTTTACCGTTTCAAAGAACATTGATTTGAGTCATATCAACGTTTGCTCAAGTATTAGTCCAAAAAATCCGGCTTCCTGCAGTTTGAATGGACAACAAAATTACATCAGTCAAATATATTCTCCTATTCCTAGCGGTCCTTCTATTGGAGACTCAGAAGTAGAAATTTACATGACTGACAAAGTTGATTCTCACCGCATCCAATGGTGTTTCCGAATTAGAATAAACATTAGTTATTAAGAATGTAAAAATTACCATTTGCTGTTAGGTGTATATCTATTTTAATATATATTATTTATTATGATGTAATTTCTGTTAAATTATATATCCAAGACCAAATAAAATTAAAATGCAAAATATTTTCATGAATTTATATTATGATTACAATTATTTTGTAACTTATAACGTTGTATTTCCTTACAAAATCAAAATAAGTAAATAAGTTTGTCCCAAAACATCATCTCTAAATAAATAATGACATACAATTTATACATTTTAATATTAACAGCTAATTTTAGAGTCCTGATTTTAGAATCGGAACCAATTATCTTTAGGTAATTATTTTCAAATTTTGAT
Source organism: Psix sp. ZL-2020 (assembly GCA_022817045.1). Classification (NCBI taxonomy): domain Eukaryota; kingdom Metazoa; phylum Arthropoda; class Insecta; order Hymenoptera; family Scelionidae; genus Psix; species Psix sp. ZL-2020. The sequence goes on along the minus strand of JABFQD010002902.1, from coordinate 3,815 downwards.
CGTTTATCTTTAAAGTAAATAAATCATCTAAAATTAAGGGACCAGACTCATAAACATTCAATTCAACTAAATTCCTCGGTACAGATGATCTTTCGCGTCACTTTTGTCTTAAGGTCATTATAATAAAGTAGACAAAATGAATAAAAACTACCCAAAATTAAATTAGAACCTTAGCGGACTCAGAATCCTTAATAGGAATAATTATTGAGACCAAACATTACTCTATACATATGCAAAAATGAATATTAAAATTTTTATCAAGTAATTCACTAATGAAACCTCAGTAAAAATCTAACCAAATCGAATAAAAACTGAACTTTAGAATCAAGAATTCCATAAAAAAACCATTACCGACCGGACATTCAGGATTCATTTTTTATCAGTTATTTGCAACACCTTGTCTATCTGGAGGCTAAGGGAAAAGCTCTCGCCAAATTTTCAAATATTCTCTCCCTACCAACTTTAACGTAGAATCCCACAAGCTCACTCGATTTGGTCACCATGAACGTAGCGATAGTATAACTCTCCGACACCTTTTGGTCACCGGTGTAACCATTTTGAGTCTCGCTCGGTGCCTGTGTCTCTGACGACGGTAAGATTTTTGGTGATCAGGATATTTGGGTTGCAGAGTTAAGGCACTCCTACGCCTCATGTGTGCAGGTTTGCATAAAGTGAAAATTACCAAGAAATCCTATGGTCCGGACTGAGTTTATCTTTAGTTGACTTTCCCTGAAATTTCATTGATACAACTGAATCTCCTTTTATCCTCAACAAATAGACACCATATTTAATAAAATTCTATATTTAAAATCGTTCGTCTCACTTTATTGGTTGCTAACTATTTTTCTCATTTTTCGTATGACGCTCCCCCCCCCCTTCCTCTAGGCTTCGAATAATTAATATACCTTACATACTATAATTTTTATTATTATAATTGTTATTATTGTCGTTGTTGTTGTTACTCATAATTGTTGTCAAGTATGTAAGTTAATCATATTCTTACCATTCGAGTTGAACAAATAATCAAATAAATATTTTTCCAGATTTGATTTGCAAAAATGTAATTCCTTAAATGTTTATAGAACTATTTTACAGGCAAAATGACGAATAATGAAATCGATTAATAAACATGATAAAACAATCGAATAAGATTACGAAATTTAACAAAAAATTTACTAGAGTAATAATAGATGTGACAAATGTTTTCATAAAACTAACATATATCTACCAAAACAGTGAAAATAAAAATAATAACCAATATGTTCAAAATATTCCATTTTAATGTATTCATCATGAGAGATCTGTTTAGTTATTAGTATTTGTAAATACTACTGTAAACTCCTGACAATCAAAAAATAAGCACAAGTTTCGTGTATTATTATCTAAATTGTAAATTGATTGATTTCTAAATTGTAAATTGTTTTATTTAAAGTCAAGCATGCATAATAGAATAGACTTATATTAGATTGTAATGTATTCAATTATACATATTTTTCTTCTATTATTGGGAAAACTCACTTAGGCAAAATTAGAATAAAACTTTTGGATGATTCTTTACTTCATATCATTAATTCTTTTGGTTCACTTATTTTTCCTCATATTTATTCACTCGTATATTTATTTGTTCGTTCATTCATTCATTCATTCATTCATTCATTCATTCATTCATTCATTCATTAATTCATTCATTCATTCATTCATTCATTCGTTCATTCATTCATTCATTCGTTCATTCATTCATTCGTTCATTCATTCATTCATTCATTCGTTCATTTATTCATTCATTCATTCATTCATTCATTCATTCATTCGTTCATTCATTCATTCATTCATTCATTCATTCATTCATTCATTCGTTCATTCATTCATTCATTCGTTCATTCATTCATTCATTCATTCATTCATTCATTCGTTCATTCATTCATTCATTCATTCATTCATTCATTCATTCATTCATAAATAAATAAATAATGTAAAATAAAATAATAACGTACTGCCCTAAAATTGCCAAATTTCATAATTCATAATTACAAAAGTTACAAAGGTAACTTTTTAATAACCTATTTCTTTTATTGAATTCCTCCTAACTGAGATACAAAAAATTGTATGCCGCATATAAGAACAACTATAAAACTAATATCAACAATAGTTCAGATACTGCAATTTCTAATGAATTTTATTCGGACTAAATTTGAATTATTCAAAATATATAATAATTTTGTTTCAGTGACAATTTTGGTACTAATTATAATTAAAACGTAATGAACATTATTTTACAAAAAATAATAAAACTCAAGCCTTAAGAATTGTTATTTGCAAACATTCACAATGAAGATATTTTCATATTCATTAACAATATAAACATAACTTGTTTATTATAATATCTCTTTCTAAACACAACGATAATTTCACAATATTATCCAACATATCAGCAAAGCTACTGAAATACGTGGAATAAAATATTTCTAAACAATTTTTTTTAAAAATAGTCTACATAACGTGAAAGATATTATTTAAAATATCGAAATATAAAATATCTTATTAACAAGGAATTTCATTCTATTTTAGGTAATCGTTTTTAAAAAGAACTGAAACGCTCTGTTTTAAGAAATACGTTTTATTTCTGTTTTCAGTGATATATATCATACCCAAATGTTTTTCTGATGTATTCAATGTAATATTCATTTCTGTTCATAGATTCTTTCAAATTATATTATATAAATTAAAAACGCACGTACTAAAAATCGACATTGTACAAAGTAGCTTGCGATAAAAGAATTAGACTTAACATTCACCGATTTTTTTCGTATCAAACGACGTGGAAGTACTTTGACCATCGATGGTAAAGATACAGTGAGCTCTGAGCTTCTATACAGTGTATTTTTTATATACAATATTATAAATATACATATGACAGAACCAAAATAGATTCTATTAGGCTTCTTCTTTTTGAAATATTCAAAAACCTTAAGAAAAATATATATCGCTTACTAAAAATCTTTTCTGACGGTTAGTATAACCATTTTCGTGTTTTCATTGAAAAAAGTCTCCCAAGTATATATAATATTTGATTGAATTAAATAAAAGAAAAGCATGTTATAAAGCAATTTATAGACAGCTTCTGTTATTGCATATTGCAAAAAAAAATTAAACTTAAAAACAACAAATATAAAAAAATTGATCTGAAAATAAATTTTAAAAAGTAAAGTGAATTGAAAAAAATATAGTGTCAACATATCTGAGTAATGTTAGTAGCAATATACATAACAATTCAGTCAGTAAGTATTTATAGTATTTATATATAACAATAAACATTTTAAGGGACAAAATTAGCAAGGAAAAATGTTATGAAGTTTATAAAATTGCACGGGGTAAGTGCATTATAATATGTCGAGAAAAAGTACTTAGGGAAAAAATCAAAAAAAATTAAGGAACAAGTAATCTTTCTATCATTTGTTCTATATATTCCATGAAAATGTCTATTTATTAATCAATTAATCTAAAAAAACTGAAAACATATTACTCAATATTTATATTTAGTATTGTTAATACTGAATTTATTAAGTGTATTGTTAAAGTTGTTTTTTGAAATAAACTAAAAAAAATTAAAAACAGTTATTTTTTAACTGATCTTCATTTTACCATTTGAATGGTAAAATAACATCCAAACAGAGATCAGAAAACATTTTTCAATTTTTGTAGGTTTTTTTTATTTGTTGCATAACAACTGCTTCATAGTAAAATGGTTTTTCTTTGTTTTTTTTTTATTTATTTATTTATTTTTGTAACGACATACTTTGCTTAGTATTTCCTGA
>JABFQD010002901.1:0-14236 GCA_022817045.1 Psix sp. ZL-2020 | reverse complement strand
GGTGGGGTAGGTAAAACTTCATCATGCATTATTGTAAAATTAGTTTTAACAAAAAAAAAAAAAACGAAGTTGCTCCCATAAGCCATATTTTTACGATAGAATATAAAAATTTATCATTTTCTGAACAAAATGAAAAAAATTTGTTGTTTTTTGATAAAAAATTGCAAATGTATGAACAATTAAAAATCGTGCTGCATTTTTGTACTTTTTTAGCGCTATTGAGAGAAATCATACAGTCTTAGATGAACACGAATTTCAATAAAGTGAAATAAGTATAGCATATTAATAGCGTGGATTTAGCATATCTATGACATAGTCAACATATGGTTATTGCATAACAATGGCATAGCAAGGTAGAGTAGTGGCATGGTAATGGTCAAGCAATGGCATAGGTATTGCAAAGTATGAGTAAATGGAAAGGAAGAGTAAAAAAGAAAATAAAAGACCAGAAAAAAGTGGATTATAAATAGATTAAAAAAAAGAAAAACTTTGTCATCACGTTTAACTCCGTGAATTTGAAAATACTTTTGTAAATCTGAAATTTTGGATTTATGTAGAATCAAATTGTGTTCAAAATTTTTTAATTATGCAATAACAAATTTTTCACATAATTAAAGAAAAAATAAGTGCGAGTGATTGAATAAAAGATAAAATACACAACCATGCAAGCAAATTAACGTGTTTTCAAAAATAAAGTTAAGGTAGTGTGGAAGAAATAAGCCAAAATTTGAACAGAACGCAAGGAAAAAACCCACGAGTGTGGGAAAACCTCCTAATTAATTAGTTCAAAGCAGATACAGATGAAGATCGAGCCTCCAATGTTAACATAAAGCAGCAGATTTATTTATGGCTTTGAAAAATTAATTAGTCAATAATTATAACAATTATTTGCAGTTATTGATTTGATATAAAATTCATTGAAGTTAACATAATTGAATTTTATAAATTAAGACTGGTATCCTTCTACCTGGAATGCGGCTATAAAAAACCAAGCACAGGCCATTTTGTTCACATTTGGTTGAAGGATCCATTTGCGGAGGAAGGCACAGTAGCCGGCGAGAGCTACGATAGAAGAAAGTGCAAACCTTTTCATGTTTAATTTAACTGACGAGAGTCTCTAAATGATTAAATAAAAGTCTTAAGTGACAAGAATTTAAATAAGACAAAAAATTCTTACCAAAAAATCTAAATAAAAATATAGTTATGTAAATTAGAGTTTGTTGAGAGTCGGCAACCCACTATAAAATTTATTGAATCTCTTAATAAATGAGAGAATTAAAGGATTAACTTAATTTTAATATCATTTTGAATTTTGTGCAAAACACAATGAAAATCAAAAAAACAATAACAAAATTTATATTCAAATCGTATCAGAACAATTGTTTATAAAAATGTACAATTTTTTCATTAATAAGTAACAGAATATAAGGCGCTGGTTAAATTTTGATGATTTCGCGGAATTCACAAAACGAAAAAATTTTGCTCTCAGAATTGACACCATAGAACACAATATTCCAAAATTGACGCGTTGATAACACTGATAAACATGAAAGAAATTTAAGGTCGCTTCGATACTCTCGGTGGTAGAAGATAAGTTTCATTTCCGGGTATGCTGGACAATTGAAACTTGAAGGAATAACGAAAAAAAGGTTACTACAAATGTGGTAGGAAAGATGGGTTGAAAACACCTCACAAAATCACTTCCCAAAATGCCCCGAATTCAGCGCAAAAGTTCTAATGTGGCTTATGCAGCCAAAAACGATTTATCACGTGAGAACAGCTGTTATACCAGAACGGCGAAAAAGGGGAGCCTCCGGAGCAGTGTAGGCTGAAATTGGCATCGAATAAAATCATACGTTTATACAAAATTACTTTTTTGACTACAATTAAATTTATTATAATATTGAAAATCAGAAAATAAATTATTTGAATTGAAACAAAACAGAGCATAAAAATCGCCCACTTTGAGCAATAATTTTATTGTTTAATAAATTAAGAAATATAATGAACTGAATAATCAACTATATAAAAAATACTCCTTCAATATAGTGGGATTCGAATGATCAATCGAGTTAGTGACAAGATTACATTCCGGGACTATTTTAGGTAGAATTTCTCGATGGGATATGATTTTCAGTATCTGTATCAAAGTGTATTTTTTTGCTGAAACCAAGATGGTAGTGTTAAGAGCTACCATAATGTAATAATGAAATTGGCATCGATACTCTCGAGCCGTGAAATCATAGAGATATCTACGGCCTCAAGTTTGAGTTTTAGCATAAACTTGGAGCATGCTTCTTAATTCTCTTTCATCGCGTTTCCTTGGTGGTTGAACTAGGGTGATAATTTGACTGGTTCATTATCGCAACCTTTTCCGATAGATCACTAGAGGGAACTGGATTGGCAATACTAAATGTACGAATTTCCGGGGGCGGCAGAAACACTATTGAATATCCTGGATCGAAATATCGACGTCTAAGTCTAGCATTGGAGGACTATCCATTTGAAAAATTAATTTAGAATTAAACTACTTCGAGAATCGAATTCTTATACAATCAGAAATCGAAAATATTTATTAGCAAATTTTTTTAGATACTGTTTTACCGATTCAAACTTAATAATATAGGCAGACACCACTTCTGCAGGAAGAAATAAAAAAAAAAAAAAAATAAACCCGAGAAATGCTAAAAAAGGACACAATAAAGTACTCTGAAAGCCCCTATTTTGGTCCACTACATCTTGTTAAGAAAAATTTTGATGCTACTGGAAAGAAAAAGTGGAGAGTGATAATTGACTTCAGAAAAACTAACGAACATACTCTTCAAGATAACTATCCATTGTACATTATTACAGTACTTTTGATTTAGCATCTGGATTTTACCAAATACTTTTGGATGAAGAATTTAAAGAAAAGACGGCATTTTCAAATAAAGATGGACATTTTTATTTTAAAAGGATGCCTATGGGTTTGAAAAATTCACCGGCTACTCTTAAACGAGCAATGAATTAAGTATTACGTAATCTGATTGATAAAATATGTTTCGTATACTTAGATGACGTAATTCTTTTTGGGCGTACTTTAGAAGATCATAAAAGCAATCTTAAACTATTACTGAAACGATTGAGAGAATTCGGACTACGTTTACGATCAAATAAGCGTGAGTATTTACGACCCGAACTGGAATATTTGGGGCACCACTAAAGATTTCACGAAACTAAATGAAAAAAAAAAATAAGTGCGATTAAAGAATCTAGTGGACCTATGTACCAGGAAACAATCAAGGAATTCTTAGGACTTAGTAGTTATTACAGAAAATGTATCAAAGATTATAGTAAAATAGCGAAACTTTTGACGATCGTATTAAAGAATAACACTCCTCTTGAGTGAATTAAGAAACAAGAAAAAGTACTTAAACAACTCAAAACTAGCTTGATTACGAAACAAATATTAGTTTATCCAAATCACAGCAAATAGTTTTAAGTAACTACGGCTGCTAGTAACAAAACAATTAGAGTAGTTCTTTCATAAGTGAGTGGATTTGACAAACCTGTCGTATACTCATCCCGTATCTTAAATGATGCCAAATATAGATGCCCGATATAGAACCACTGCAAACGAATAACTAGCGATTGTATAGGCGAAAAAATATCTCAGAAATTTTTTAGTAAAAGTTTTCAAATCATATTACATACCGTAAATTTCTGTAATAGCTGATGAACGTTAAAGATCCATCGTCTTGTTTAATGATATGGCGTTTAAAATTAGAACAACTCGATTAGTATATTAAATACATAAAGGGCCATCTCAATACTAATGCTGACACATTATCAAGACAATTTAGAGCACTACAAGTTCTTGTATAGCACGAACAATTAAAAAAATACTTATCGCAGCATCAAATATCGAATTTGAATCACCTAGAGAAGTAAACAGTAGCAAAAACGAAATATTAATGATAAGTGAAGGAAAAGACATTATAATAACCAAAAACACGGAAACTAAAGAAGCCTACAAGAATTTAGAGAATATATTACTTCACCGTCACAAAATGTCTGTTACGATTTATCTAAATTACTAGAAAAAGTTCGTCATAGAATGGTAAAAATGATAACATATTTGCATATTAGATATGTCCAAGAAAATCTCAAAATAGAATTTATATTAATCTCGCTGAATGAAATCACTAATATACACCAATAAAGAGAATTACTTAAGTTACTTCATGGACCAGAAAATAGGTATTTCGGAATTCAGAAGACCTTAGATACCCTTAATAAGTAATATTACAGCGATAATATGGATGAAGAAACTTTTATCGAATCCTGTCTAGATTACTATCTAACGAAACGTGCTCAATACAATACCCTAGTAGATGGAGTACTGATGTATGTAACTAGTAAGATAAATGAAAGGATTGCAATTGACCACATGGGACCATCACTTATTTTTGGCAGGATATAACGATTCTGCAAAATAATGACTTTGAAAGCAGTGATGCAACTGTTAGGAAATAAACAAGTTTACCAAAAATCTGATTTCACCACTTCCAAGAGATGGCGCTACGAGATTCTTAATATGATTAGAAACAATGTATTTCATGGATACGTATATAACGCATATGACAAATCAGCCTTCATTTAAAAGTATATGTCTAATCGATGAGTTAGGAGAAATAATCTTAAATTACACTTTCAATATTTGCAGAAATAGGTTTTAAAACACATTAAAAACTGAGATAAATGATAATTGTTTTTTCAAACGTCGTTTATTATCATAAATGAAATAAATGATGCGTGAAATAAAAAATTTTAGGGCATTTAATTTAGTGCAATAAAAAGAATTAATTTATACAACAAAATTATTGGCATCAGAAATTTAAAAAAAAATATACATAAAAAAATCAGTCATTGAATAAAAAAAATTCTAGAATTTTCAGTTTCGATCGTTATTGTATATATTTCAAATTATCAAGTTATTCTGTTGAATAGTTGAATGTAAAAAATAACAAACATTTCGTTCGTTATTTATTGTAATATCAAATTTGTTTTAAAAACAATTAGCATATATTTCGTTAATTGTAAACTATTTCGCAGACATTATTAGTGTATTAGGATGTCAGTTTTTAAAGACGTTATTAAACCATTAAGAAACCTATACTTACGGATTATGCAAATTGTTACAGTTTTACGTTTAAATCTATTTTTGTAAAAAGTCGTTATAGCTACTGGAAATAAGCTTATTTCTTCGACTTTAATGAAATAATGAAAACTCGTCTTAGATTGTTTATCTTCTAACTCCATAACCGTTAATCAAAACTTTGAAGTACTACATGATGAAATATTCAATAGTCCTCATTTAAATTAAAGTTGCTGAAAGCTTGAATGATAGAAATTAATTGTGACGTGTTTGCTTATGGTGATATATGAAATTTTAAGTGGGATGGCTCGCTCGAGCCAGGGTAATGAGTTTATGTTAAATCGCGTTCTCTTTCTGTTTTTAACACTCTTTATTAATAAGGAAGAATAAGCTTGCGGTACAATTATTAGTCTCTATGAGGACGCTTGACCGGGTGGTCTAAACGGTCGCGCACTGCTGGCTCTCAGGAATAGTTCCCAGTCGTTCATGTAATTTTACACGAATTCGTTCTGTACATTTAAATATGCGCGCGTTAATATAGTGTCGCAGCAAATGGCTACGGCTTATATCGCTTGATGTGATGTGCACGCACCTTGAACGGCCGATCAGCTGATCGGTCGTCGTTTGCCGATCAGCACGTGTTGGTCGTCGTATTCGGGCAAGCTTATCGCGTTGTGCATGTACGTCGTCATGGGTCGGGCACGTCGGTGGGAAACCGCGTGTCTGTACACTATAACTTGTGACATTTTTCCGTTGCATCGTGGGTTGCATTTACCGCGTTCTCGTGATCGAGTTTACCTCGGTATCGTACGGAGGTTCGAGTTTTCCTCGAGAGTGATCGGCCAGTTGAATTTACTTCGGCTGGTCGATGATTTTCTCTTTTCTTTTCGTTGGTGCGTGCGGGCTATTTATACCCGTGGCCCCGGATGGCCATTTGTTTGCTGATGATATTGCGATCAGCGATATACATGTATCTGGTTGTGTTTCGACATACGTAATGCAATGACTTCTCTGCGCTGTCATGATATTGTAATCCAACACTTTAGAAACAAAATCTGAAGATAAATTTATAAAAAAAAGATAATAAATAAAACATATGGTTTTGGACAAAAAATAGAAAAAAACGAAAAAAAGAAATTGACTTTGAATATATATATTTTCGCAATATATATTCTAAAATAAAATATTGAAATTATAATTGATTACAACAATTTTTGCTGCAAAAACTTTAGAATTTTTTTGAAGAAAATATGTACAGCCCCTCAATTTTACGAGTGAGTTTTACAGGTTTGGAACAATGCAACTGCTATTGAATTTTTCCGAGCGAAGATTTCAAAATCAGTTTTTGGTCTTTGTAACCGATTAAAATGAATACAAATTCAAAAAATTGATTCGTATGTGAATCGATCGAGATCCAATTTAATTTGTAAATCCAATTCTATTTATGTCAAATATTGAAACACATATTATCATCAGTCGGTAACCAACCTTATACAGCACGCCTGCGCGCAATAGGCGGGGTAGTTACCCCCTCCCTCGCACAGGGTATTCAGGGCCTGTGATGCCAAATGTAGTCAGTCTTCATTCGGTACACGCCGAATGAACAGCTCTCTACTCTGCTCTGACAATTACAGAAACTAACAGATAAATGAGGCAGCAAATGATCCAAATTTTAAACATTAGAATCTGTCCAGCTCCAAACAAATCTACGTTTAACAAGGAACAACTCAGTCGCTTAGGACTGCTCATAAGATTAGTTTACTTCATTAAATTTAAGGTTGGTAGGATGCCTGAAAACACTTTAGGTGCACGCTTAAAAGTTGACAGCTCCTTTTAAAAATTTATCAAACCAGCGACGTTGTATTTTGAGAACATCAATTATCAAATGCCTTTTAGCACATCCTAATAAACGCAGTGATTTTGTGAATCGGATATTTAACGGCGCGCTATTGAATGCACGTTTCGATTTACCTATATCTTTTCTAATAGTGTATTTTAATAAATAGTCTTAGTTAATGTTAACTCTCACTGTGGTTTTCTTTTGAGTATCTGAAGCATCCACTATCATTCTGGAATCTTTTCGTATTCAGAGAGCTAGTTTTTGAAAGTCAAAGGTTTACAGTCCGCTTAACATTGTTTAGTTCGTGCAGCCGAACTTATATTGAATATTTATAAAAAAATTTGACAATTTAAAAAAAATACATGAAGACTTGATTGAAACTTTATAAAGTAAGTTACCTGAAAATTCTCTGTGCTCCTTTGTTAAATTTCGCATTTTTAATTCAGTAACTTTTATATGTCCTTAAAATGGAAAATGTCATTATTTTATCTGATTGTAATACCTTACGTTTCATTATGTATTTTAATCTTGTTCAATAATGTCGTAAATTGTAAATTGAAATCAATTTAAAATAATAAGTTGTACTGAAATTTAGAGAGACTTTAAAAAGTGTAGCGTCTTTTGATTCAGTTCTCATATATGACCGTTTTCCTCACAGTAAAAAAGTAATAAGTTGATCAAAGCGACTGACGAAATTGTTAACTTCAATATACGATTTTGTGGCATCCAATCAGGAATTGATTGGCGATGCTACATTGATTAAAAACTCTTAGAAATATTAAAATTGAGCAATATTATATTAACATCTAAATCTTTCGTCGTCAAACATTGTTTTAGCATCACAAATGATGATCAAAACATTAAATAAAGTAATTCAAATTGAACAATATCGAGTACTGCTAAAAAAAACAATTTTGCCCTAAGTTCCCCCCACATTGCTATAGAATCATGCTGATGTTGAAGAATGTTAAGTTTTCTCCAAGGTATTCAGATTTAGCCGATGTAATAAGGGAATCGATGTATCTAGTTTGTGATCGAAGCAATTTAAAATAATATGTCGAGGCAAAGACGTTAAAATAGTTCCTGAGCTTGTTCCTATAGTCTATCTGTTCTCTAATAAAAAAAGTCATCCATGGTGCAGGAGGGTTTGTCAATTTAAGCGTCACAAGAGGTGCCCATTCAATCACAGCAGAAGAATGAAACCATTCAGACCTGTAATAAAGTTATCGAGATCATTTGACACATTTGAATAAGAGTTAAACAGTCCTGCAAATATATTAATAAGTTTATTTCTGTTTAAATTCTTGAAATTCCTATATTTAGGAATATAATTATTCCTAAATTATATTCCTATATAATTCTTGCTCTAGAAAATGTAATTGGTAAAGTATATACAAGCTGAAGCAATTCATGACCAGGGAGAAATGGTGATCCAGATTGATGGAATGTTTCGGAATTTGTGAGGCAAAGATCTAAGAGTGAGTGAGAGGAACTGGTGTGATCTGTGGGAATAACATTAGGACAGAAGATCGAATGAGTGAGGATGAAATCTTTTATGAAACGAGAACCGTGGAAATCAACAAGGATATTGATATTGAAATTTCGAAAAACTATGAAATCACGATAAGTTGGTAAAAATCTATCAAAAGCGTTAACGAATGAAAGAGGGATAGGAGCAGTAGGAAGTCGGTATACCATTGCCAAAAGAAGGTATGTAGTATGTAGTGTAACATTTTAGAACCTGAAAAGAAAAGAAAATTAAATTAAAATAAAAATTGAATAAATTAAAGAAAAATTAAAAGGCAAAAATAGCCCACCTGTTGTTAAAATTTAATAAAAAATAAAAAAAAAAAAAGGTGCACAAGCACCGATCACCACGTTTTGACACTTGTAAACAAATGTCAGAACCGACGTCTAGGTTAGATGAGAAAAGCAGACGCACAAGAATCAAATTCGAAATCGAGCTTAAAGCTCTACTACAAAAATCGCGCTATCTTTCTCCACCACCTATAGGTGCGGGAGAGAAACTCTTCAGAATAAAAGTTAAACAATAGATTAATTAACAAATTCAAAAATTGAAATAAATAAAGGTTGGCAACATTGAAAGCATTAATTTTAGATAAAAGTTTCTTAATAAATGATATTTAAATAATGAGCGAGTAAGAAGATATGAATTAATTAAACGAAGTTAAATAAATAGAATTATAAATTAATTTAACAACAATTTAACGAAAGTAGACTAAGAAAATGAAACAGAGAAACAATCCAGACGCGATCCTATCCTTAACCAACACCAAAATTGAACATTGAGGACATTAAACGATAAATAAACAATTTATCAACAATCGCCAATAATAAATTATTGGCAATCAATTTAATAAAACCAAGTAAAAAAAGACATCATAAACAGCACGCCAAAGACAATTCACGCTGCAAGTAATATAAAAAGTTTTTCAATCACGAGAAAATCAATTAATTAACTAAACATAAATAATAATAAATATTCATTGAATGAGAGCCGATTGCAACGAACAAAGCATCCAAACATATAAAACTAAGTGCTAGGAATCGGATTCTCGCATCAGCTTTAATAAATAAAGTCAAACATCTAATAAAAAAGTATAAATGTAAAAAGTAAATAGACAATCGCCAAGAGCTAATAAATAATGTTTAAGGCTGTATTCAACAAAACAAAACGGTGGAAACGATTCCTGGCTACAGTGAGAATAAACCTATAACAAAACACCGTTAACTTAACTTCCAGAAAAGGAGATATGAACAACAACAGATATTGTTAAACAATCCTTAATAACAATTGAACCAAATATAATTTAACCCCGTGCGACATATCAAATTAATAGAAATTTTGCAAGGAATCGTTTCCCACCAAGAGTTTTAAACAAAAGGGAATATTTAAACAATGAAAATTTTCATTGGCTATTGAATTTTAGAGGGGATAGAATTCAGCGAAGTCACGCGCTTTTCCTTAAAAGAACGAGCTTGCGAAGCTCAAGCTCAGTAGTTCCCGAGAGCTTGACGAGGTAAGACGGCTGAAAAGTCCCTTGGCTTGAACAAGCGATAGGACCTGGTGCAAACCAAGTCCCTCGGTGGTGCAGCTGAAAAGTCCGCCACTAGACATGACTACCGGGCGGCTAAAAAGTCCCCATAAAGCGTCGTGAGGTTGTTGGGGCGGCTGAAAAGCCCCCTGATACTATCGCTTTACTGGTTCTCTCGTGGTTGCTTGGGCGCTGGTGTCCAAACAACAAGGCTCTACACCGCGGCTGAGAAGTCCGGGTGGAGCTGGGACGAGATACCGACACCTGGGTAGTCACTTGGTGTCACTTTCCTGGTAGGGATACGCGGCGACTGAAAAGTCCCGGTTTCGTCTGCCCGAAAGGTGCTGACTACTCAGGTGAAGGATATCGGTAGTGGCCTGGTGACCCAAGAGGGCGATTCGGAGCACGGCTGAAAAGTCCGCCGAGAATCCACCTGGAGGGGATCCTGGATGGGGGGAGTCCACTAAACACGGAAGAATCGCTTCATCAGCTTAGAAGAACGGAAAAATACATTTCACTTTAGTTCTTTCTTTTTAGTGTGTTATTAGTATCCAGGCCCAGGACAACTTTGTTATTTCGTCTTTTCTTTTTCTCTATCAAGAGTGAGTTTATTTTTTTTTGTTTCTTTCTTTATGGTGATTCCCGTTCTTTCCCTTTTTTTATAATTTTACAAATATTATTTTTTTTGTCAACGCCTGCCCGCAAGAACCCGACGATCGCCCCTCCTAAATTAGCATATGATGATAGCGCCACCTGCCGGCAGTCGATAACGACTGTTTGGGCCCTGGCACGTCTGACGCTATCTCAAAACTGAGAACTTATTACATAAATGAGGAGGAAGCGAAAGTCTCAGTAGCTTAATACGAACTATGAGATATTCAGTGTAGGCCAAAAGTTCCGGTGAAGATGAATCGAGTATATCAAAATTAATAATAGACTGATGAAGGTAGATGCAAACACCCCCGCTTTTTTTACCAATTCTATCATGTTTACGAATTCCATATCCATCAAGCGGAAGTCTATTATCAGGGATGGTCTCATCTAGCCATGTCTCAGTAACAAAAATAATATGAAAAAAGGTTTCTATTACAAGTGACTGCAATTCATAATGATGAGCAGTTGTTATCAATGATTGAGTATTGCAATAACCCAAAAAAATATCATCGTTTAGGATTGGCTTGCTTGAGTCGTCATTTGAGGCACATGGCTTAAAAATGTGAGATCATGATTATCAAAACCTAGTCTAGATTCAGCAAGAAAGGTTAAATCAGAATTCAAAGTAGAGAGTTCAGAGGATATTTAAGAGCTGGAGATTTATTATCCTTGCGAAGGTACACTTGAACAATAGTAAGCCAGCAATATCTAAAATTATCTTGGCGGGCAAAGTTTTTGGCATTCTGTAAAGTTTTCCTCTCAACTATTGTGGACCATTCATTAACAAATATTTTCTTGCCTTCATCTGTGTAGGAAGAGATTTCATATAAAAAAATATCACGTCTAGCTTTCTTGGCCTTCAACCATTCATTTCGATGATACCTCGAGAGAAAAGCAACAATGAGTATTCTGTCTTTACCCCGTATCGCAGGGAGAACAGATAGATTGTCGATGAAATTTTCAACAAGACGTACACCAAAATTAACTGCAAGCTTATGAAATAATTAAAGAGGATCAGCCACAGATTTATCATCAAGCCCCGTAATCACCATTTCGCGACTCCAATCTGGACGATTCAGAGTATTAGTCAACAGAGATGGTTGGGAACTATACTTCACAAATCCCTGAAGAGATGCCAAGCATTCTTCAGTTTTATTAACGCGGATATCAAGCTTATGACAGGTGTCAGACAATCCCGCAATGACAGCAGAGTTCTGCTTACCAATGGCAATAGCTGCATCGAGTTTAGACTCAAGTCTAGACTCAATTCCTAACACAGTGGACTTGAGTTGTTTTAATTCATTAAAGTCGGATACGACTTGGGGTAATATGTTAACATTCTCAGTAAGATGTAGTAATAGAGATCTAATCTTAGCCAAACTATTGTCCTCCTCATGAAAAGAGATTACACGTGATGGCATCGACATGTCGCCTGCAGATAAAGAGAAAGCCGGATGAACCCCGTCAGTAGATGCGAGAGGTGGAAAAGATTCAAGACCCTCGGACTCACAGTCTGAGCTATGATGAACATGCCGCCTAGATTGCTGGCAAAAAAACAGCACTTCAAGTCTAATCTGCCAATCCTCGTGAATTTGAATTTTGCGCAGCATGAATGGAAACGTTCACATTTACAGTTTTCACATTTAAATCCACGAACAAAATGTACTTTGTATATAAAGCATGTAAATGATATCGTATGCTAGAAAATACCAGTTAAGAGTCCCCTTCCAATTCGATGTGAGTGAGCAATAAGAAATAACGCAAGATTAAGACGAGAATACATAAGACAACTGTAACGTAGAAAAAGATTAGTTTGTTGAACAGAAATGAAAACTGAAACCAACCACTCATATAGTAAGGTTGCAATAGAGAGTATCCCAATCGAAGAGCATAGGTCAATAACTATGTCATCTCAAATAATGAGAAATGTTTGCAATGGTTGCACACAGTATCATAGCAAACCGTCAACAAGTGAATGGTAACTCTCGGATTGCAACCAACGATCAAAAATAAATAGAACGGAGGGCAAAAACTAGTAGTTGACAAAATATATATAAATTATAAATAATAAATAAAAGATATATAAAAATTAGATAAAAGATAACTAAATATTACAATCAAGATACCAAATGATAAATAAATAAATTAAAAATTGTAAGTTGTAAGCAAGATAATGGAAAGTTTAAATTGTTAAACAAGCTAGAGAAATGCTTTTATGACATTATAACGATAAAAAATCAGTCTCAATAGTGAGCATATTTATAAATGAAGTGATTACACGCAGCACAATAAGATATTTATTAATACAACTAAATTAATAAATAATCAAACTACTAAATAAACAAGTAAATAAATAGATAATGAATAAATAAATAGATAAATAAGAGCCCACGGATTTTAACTAAAACCACTTTTGAAAAAACACATACATCCACAGGATATAAATGGTGAAATAAATATATACATACATTTAAATTATACAACAAGAAAAATTCAAGAATAAATAGATACAAAGACAAGAATGAAGTGTGTTTATATATAATTTTAGTTACTAAAGCAATTAAGGAATAATTAAGCAATAAAAAGCATTAAGAAATAATGGAAACATAATATCAAAAAAAAAGTTGTCGAAAAAGATTCTAAATAAATACAGTATATATAATACCAATATGAATGGAAATAGCCGAATATATAAGGCAGAGTGTATTGAATATTCTATACGCAACAAGTGCATTAATTTATCCTTTTCCACATGAAAAGCGTAACTTGAGCAAAGCAACAAATAATTACGAGTTCCCCATTAAAAAATTGTCATCACAGCTCAGCGTTGTCCTCCAGAAGGCAAAAGCTTCCATGTATCAATTGTAAGCAAATTGGATCCATTAGGAGCATGCACATGTTGACAGTCGCCAATATCTAACTTAAATTGACAGCAGTCATGCAGCATTCCTCAAGCAAGGCCAGGAATAGAGAGTGACTATAGCTTCAAAGCGACGTGTGACCAGTAGTCAAAATATAGTCTACCAATCTACAAGGAGCACCAGAGACATCAGCCCCAAGCATGTTACAGGGCCGTTTCAAAACGTCAAGTGCCTGCGATTATTTACAGCGCCGTAATTATAGATGTATGGGCACCTTTCATAGAATTAGTCCAGACAATGCGATTCATATTGCAATAATAGCAAGTTAATGCATAAGAGCGCATCAAAGATGAGAAGCGATGCGCTCAAGAAATTGGCATTCAGCAGACCTGGAACAAAACCGCTTGTCAAATCAAATAAAAGATTGACATGCAAGAGGTTAGGTTTCAGGCTGCGAAGATAATATAATAAATTAGTTGCAAGTCACTGCAAAATTGTTGAATAGTGCAAGTCCATAACATGCACGGTGCATGTGACAGACATGCGAATAGTTGGAGCGTACAAAAAACCTCCAAAAACAATGAGAAATTAGGTTTTTTATGCAGAGTGACAAATATGATGTGTAACCAACTCATCGTCCATACTAGTCTATATTTTACATTACATATGATATGGTATTGCATGTCAA
>JABFQD010002900.1:0-14238 GCA_022817045.1 Psix sp. ZL-2020 | reverse complement strand
CTCGAAACTCCCTCAGTCAAAAAAAGAAAAAACACCCCCCCCCCCCCCCCTATACCGTCGTACCACCAACTCGGCCCGGAGGCCCCATTAACGCCTCCCAACACATTTTTTGCTTATTTTCCTCTAATTTATTTTATGTAATTAAAAATTCAACCTAAATAGTAAGGTTATTTACGTTTATCTTAGTATATTTTTTTAAATTAAAAAAAAAAAAAAAAAAAAAAAAAAATAAAAAAAGAAGAGGTAGAGAAAGACACAGAGAGAATGGGAAAGATTGCGGTGGTCTCGCCAGACAAAAATCTCGAGCAAATGAATGAACAAAAGAGGAAAAATTTCGATAGAAACAATAGAGAGGCCAGAATTTTGAAAGACTCGAACTGAAAGACTTCCGTGATTATTTTGGCCATTAACTATTGTGATTCTTAAAATAATAATAAAAATAATAATAATAATAATAACAACAATAATAATAGTTTAAATAATAATAAAATCAATAACAACGTTTTTTTATTTAATAAAAAACGTAGTAAACTATGGCCATCTTTCTTTCAATTTTTTGCAATACGAATTAATGTTTACTGACATTAAATGTGAAAATATGTGATTCAATAGCAATGATTACTTGAAACGATTGGATCTCTATAATTTCATATAAATTATTTTCATTTAAATAATTTTTTGACATGCTAAGCAAATATTTACGAAAACTGAGTGTTGATCAAAATCGGCATAAATGTTTTTTAAATATATATGTATACACTTTCATCCATTATATTAACGATATTCAGGATTGCAACTGTGAACAACAAATATAATTTCATTTGTGTTCTTTGTTTAAATTTGTTTATATTTTTATGGTTCGTTGTATTGAAAATATTTGTTCTTCTAATATTTTGACGTTAAAATTAATAAAATTAAAATGTAAATAAAAATATGTCATGAAACGTATTAAATAATAATAAATCATTTTTCATGTAAGATTTTAACATTCATTTTATACAAATATGTACATACGAAACCGATATTATTAAATATTTGGAATATGAAAAATGAGTCTAAAATTAAAAAGGGAAAATGTATTTTGAAATAATTGTTTTGAAAAATAGTACCATTTATATGCAAATAGATCAATTTTCTTTTTGATTGATCCAGTTTAATTCATACTTTCTTTTTAAATGAATCATACATACATGAAAATACAAGTATTTTAAATATATTTTCAACAAAATAAATTCAACAATTCAAAGAGTAACAAAAAAGCAAATATGAAATCTGATTAATCTTAATCTTAATGAAGATGGAATTAAAATTATTGGCGAAAATTATAATAAAGTTTCTTATCAGTTTTTTCAAAATGTGAAAATAGGTTTATTTTATTCTAACATGATTAAATGATATATTGTTTTAAATTGTTTAAAACGAATTATCGGAAATTCATATACTGTTTCTTGTGTGTATGATTTCGTTTTATCTTTGAGAGCTGAAGAATGAAGTAAAATTGAAAAAACATAATGTAAGTATTGATTATAAAAACGTTTTGCTTATTTTTTTACATTCCGACTTCTTTTTTAATTGCAACTTTCTTTCTGACTGACATTAAGATCCGAACAATATAAAAAGACGAAGTACTTAATGAAGCTTGACAAGTGACACATATTTTGATATTGTGAATAGTAAGTGGAAACTAGTTTATCCTTTATAGCAAGATGAAAACCAGAACACTTAATTCATAAATACATTTATGGCAACAACAGTGATTAATTATAAAAACAATATTAACAGTTTTTTCTGATCGAATCTTTTATGAAGAAGTTGTTTGGAAAGTGAAATTTCATAATGCAAATTTAAATCACACAATGAAATAATTATTCTGTAATATACCGATGATTTCAAGATAATACAAATAATCTCTACTTTATATATATATGTTGCAAAAGAATCTACAAGTATGGCAGTTACATTATTTTCTCTTTTGGTATTATTAACATGTCATGAAGCGCAGTGTGGGATAATCATTATCTTAACCCTGCTATAAACTCGACTAATTCGTCTAATTGGGTGACTGTTGGATGCGAAAAAATATATAAACGAATTTAACAATGCCGTTAATCTAACAATTTACGTGTGATTTATGTAATGTATCATGTTGTTGAGCCAACATATATTTACAACACTTAGGCAACAAAAATTGCATTTCAATTTTATTTATAGCTTTCAAAACCCATTTATAATAAGAGAAACTGAAATGGATGTTTGAGAGTAGTTTAGCAGGAAATATTAAAAACTACAATTTGTTATTTCAACTCAACAATGATCTCAAAAGTTGAAATTGGAAGAAAATCGACGTCTCTTGTTACGTTTACATAATTGTACAGAGAAATTAGATTTTTATAGTGGTCTTGATACTTCCAATTCAACATCTACTGAGTTACTAAGATTAAATTAATTAAATGAACCTTTATTAACATACATAACTGCTCAGCGACATAAATTGAATGAAGTGTTCTTTAAAGCTCAGTGATGTTTAAAGGTTAAATTTCCTTGCTCTCAATGCTGTCAATAAAAATTCGATTCAACATCGATGGCATAGAAAACTTACAGGTAAGTTTCTACAGAAAAGAAAGTAACTGCATAAAAAATGTTGGTGAATCTTAATATTCACAATTTAGTTTGTTTTTCAATTCGAAATATGTTATTATTATAAAATTGCGTTCAATAAGAAAGATGTCGATGTAGGTTATGGTTCGTTTTGATAAATCATTTTTATTTCCTGTGATAATAATGACAATCGTACTATCCAAACTTTTATTGATTTCAAGCTCACATAATTTAGCGAGATTGTTTCCTCGATGTTGATTGGTTGATTCAAAATGCATTGCACTACAATTGTATTTATGAATTCAATGACAGAAGTCTAATGTTTTTAATGATGAAGAAAATCCATGATTTGAAGATCGTTTCTAATCTAATATCATAAGCAACGATAATTTAACATAAAAATAAATTCATATTTTAATGCCGTCAATTTTGTTCTAACGAAGGTCAAATCTCTCTCTCTCTCTGTCTCTTCATTTTTTCCAGTGGTAACAGACTAGCGTCAGCTTTTTTAATATGCTCTTATAACTATCTTTCATTGATGTTTAGACATCTCAAACGATTATTAAAAAGTGGAAAATTTAATTATTTTCAATTTATTATCCTTTATGAAGATCCATTAAGGGTGTTAGGGTATCTTTAGTGTTGGTTTCTTTGTCTGTCCGTAGGATGCAGACAGAGATGGGTGAAGCGAAACGCCAACACCCTTTCGGGGAAAGCTGGTACGCTGGTCAGTTACACGGTACCGGGACCTTGGGAACTTGGAGGTCAGTGACTTCGATCACCAATCCTAGTGTCCCGATTCAGTTATCCAATTTTCACGTACTCTCACTTAGCTAGGTTCATTGATTTTTCTCGTCGAATCCCTGAAGGGTTTCGTTGGCCAGGGAAGCACTGCGGGACAGGCCCTGCAATGACCATATGAAGACGCGCATGCGGTCAAAGCGTAGGGTCAGGTCTAAGTTGGGTCGATGTTTGACAAAGATCGCGAACCTTGCGGCGGGTCCTGTCAAATTAATGACAGCCACCTTCAACGGCGACGAACAACGACGCACCCCGAAACAAAGCGTAGCTCAGTAAAGTTTTGGTTTATGCGCGAGATACTATATCACTCGCGCGCACACGAGCCCGACTAGTCAGTAGCTAGGCAGCCGCAGTCGACCGGACATACCTGCCCCACTCCGATGCAACGCATCCCCTCTTCATTCGTTCGGGCATGAATTCTCCGCATACTTTTCATCTTTCTCTCATGGTCTTGTGAGAACAGAGAGATACCGATGTTATAGTTGGAATATAGGCATACTGGTATACACCAAAATTTATACCGTATTCAATAGAGAAGTACACAATATATTGTTTGGGTCTATCTTCTTTTCCTTCATTTGGTACCAAATAGTAGATAAAAGACAATCGATAATAGTATTCTATTCTGCGAATCTATTAAAAACAATTAATATTCAGAAAGCAGACGCTCAGCGATCGGTGCCATGGATTTAGGGATATTTTATCCTAACCATCCTACCTAGAGATAAATACAGATGGTATCTGCAATTCTGAAACTCCTACTAGTCAAATCATAAAAAACTTATATATCTTGATCGCAAAACAAAATGCTATTGTTTCTAGTAAAATTTACATATATTTTTATATATATGGCTGATAATTATATATATTAACAGAAGATGTTCACAAATTATATGTCATGAATTTATTCATAGTCTTATTAAAAAAATCTACTATGTGATATGAGCATGGACCATAAGAAGATATTATATCACAAAATCGGTATCATATTATATCATTGAAATTTATCAATTTAATGTAATATTTATATATTAAATGTAACAGTGAATATTAAAAGGGCCAACAGTTTTATTAAAATTAATAAAACATTGAGCAAAATTTGATAAACGAATATAAGAAAAAATGTATATTAATACATTTGGAGCTTTTAGATAAATATTTTTTTTTAATGAAATTCAATTGATCCTGCATATACTTTATAATTTTTATCAATAGAATAATAATGTTTGGATTTTTTATTCGTATATAACTTGCATTATTATATTATTGAAATATTATACCGTTTTATATAATTAATCGCTCAATCGTATTTTTTATTTAAAAGTAATAGTTTTATTTTATGTACAAGCGTTATGTGAAAAAATTGTCCGGTATGTTATAAACTAGGTACACAATTTTGGGCAAATAGTTTTTAAATCTGACTTTAGTGCGATCTAGTAACAGGTTTTAGAATTTCTCTGAATTGTTAAAGCCACTAAGATAAAAGTAGTGTGGATGCATCTAAACTCAAAATTTCATTATAAATTAGAATAACATTTATAATAATTTAGTTTTTTTATTTTTACAATAAATTTCTGAAATTAAGTAACGACAATACAAATGTATATTGTTTTTTGATATGATTTATCATTTTAATTTACCTTTTATTAAAACAGATTTGCTGTTTTACAAACATACATCAATAAGACAGAGGTTGCCGCAAATACTGTAAATCATTTCAGATTAATCATAAGTTTTAGATACACATATAATCCTAAAATTTTGCATAAATATAAAGAGTTTGTTTTCTAATTTTTATTGTGGATGCGAGAAATAGGAAGGTCATGGCTATTTAAAAACAGATATAATGCAATTTTTTACAGTATGACAATCAAGCCATACTATTGCATGGTTTATCATGCCAAGATGGACATTTGTCAGTTTTTGTAAGTCTCATTTTTAGATGTTCAGCGAGCACTCAATTTTTTCACCCGCCGTCAGCTACTGTATTTACAATATGATTTTTTCTTATTATTTTTATAATTAAGTAGCTGGTTCTATAATGTAATCATTTGAGAGTCTGACTCGCTTATCACTGTATGATATTACATCTACCTTAATGTACATAAACCTGATTTTTATCAATGCTTGGTAGCTAGCTCTTCCAATTATTTTATAAAACTTCAAACAAGAATTATAAATAAATAACATGAAATAAATTAATGGTTCAAATCTAAGTTTTATTTTTATTTATAAATTTACATTGAACAATGCATATAATATATAATATATTCATGCTTCTTCGTTAAAGCATGGATATATTGAAGTGCTTTTTATAAATACATTTATTATAGTTTATTAAATACTCTTCGATGTGAATTGATTGAATGCGGACCTTCGTTGTTGTATAAACATGAAGTCATGATTGTTACCAGAGAAATATTTAGAAATTATATTAAGATTACAAACATATTTTCTTATTGGTTATTGTTACAATTCGCGTAAAATGATATGTTGTAAATTTTCGTGCAATAAATAAAACTAGAATGGATATGTTTAAACAAGACTTCGCGATTCCTAGGGTAACAGTGTAGTGTATAGAAGTTTTATTTATATGTGATATTAATTGAATTTCATGAGATCGAAGTGATTCAACAAGAAAGTTCTTATTAACCCGAGCAAGATGTACCTGGAAGCGGAATATATAGTAAAAGAAAAAATTATCAAGTACTTGCTTATAGTTATTTATTATCGTACACTTATTTCATTGTTAATATATAATGTCCAATGATGTTGCTTTCAAACATAAACATGGCAATGGTTAAAAGTTTCGTCAATGATACAAATTAAGACACAGAAATGGTAAAATGGCCAAAGAAAAATATAGATTCTGAAATTGTAAAAGAAATAAATCAATTAAAATTATGATTCAAACTAAAATCTGGAATTTGATTAAATCGTGCGGATGTATTAATGAACTATTCAGATAAGAATGATTATGCATTTATGATAGAAAATGAAAGCACTCTATCAAAACCTTCGAACATTGGATATAATGTCAGTTTGTTTGGATTCTGGTGCATCAGATCACGTATAGCGAACCGAGATGTATTTAATAGCTTCGATAAATTTTAATCATCAGTGAAGATCACCATTGCTAAGATTAGCACTACAAACCGCGGATCATTCCAATTTGAAACTAATCTTAGATCCATATGAAAATGTCCTCTACTTCCCTGAAGTATTTTTCAACTTGTTATCAGTCAAATGCATGATGAAAATAGGACTAAAGGTTATTTTTAATAAGGAAAAGACTAAAATAAAAATTAGTAGTGCGAGGTAACAATTGCGAGGTAAGCTCGAAAATAATCTAATTGTAATTAATTTTATCATTTATTCAAAATTACATGTCAAGATCTAAGAAGGGTTTTAATATAATAAAGTTATAGTTTGCGGCATCAATGATTAGATCATATCAGTAAAAGTATAAATTTCATTGAAGAATCAAACAGTCCCAAAGCCAGAAATGGTGAAAATTTTTCCAAGATATTTCAATTTGAATGGTCCCTTTCATGATTAGAGAGTAGTTATTGATGGAAATTCGGTTAAAATGAAATATCGTAATTATTTTTAATTAGAAGATTAATCAACAAAGTGGATGAATTTTTGTTTTTATAAATGATGATAAATTGACAAATTAACACTATAAAACATTATGGTCACAAGCAATCTGCTCAGACGTAAGACTTGGAATTTAATTGAAAAACCTATGACTATGACAAATCTGTTACAAGTGTAACCAAAATTAATTTTTTTTCTGTGTATTATACAATTAACGCGAATCAATATACTCAATTCATTTATCTTATAGATCTAAGCATGTATCTTTAAATAGTCAATGAAAGAAAAAGATATGTGCGAAAATACCATATAGCATTTCATATGATAGAACTTAACCATGAAAATTTGAAAATTAATGTATAATGATTTATAATAATAAACAATAGTGAAATTTGTGAATGAGTGAAAACAACATTTTTAATATCGCATTTTTCTTTTTAAATATAGAAGTAAATTTAATATAATAGTCTGCTTTAAGGAAAAAATCTTATGACAAGTTTTGACTTAAAAACAGGTAAAATGGTCCGATGAATATAATGTTTAAGTTAAAACCGCCTTTTTTCTAAAAAATTTCTTGACTTTAGTTAATTTTTGAAATTCCTTTAGAAATTTTGATAATATTTCAACAATATTCGATTACACAGGAAAAAATGAAGCTGAGGAAACATGAGATTCGATAGTATGTTTTTGCCATATCGTATATTAGACAAGGTAAAGAAAAATGTTTAACGACAACTTTCGTCTAGACAATTTTGTCAGCTATTTATAGTTTAGCTATCCTATATTCTATTTCACTTATAGTTATTTAAATGTATTTTTATAAGTCATATTAATTGTTTCAATAAAGCTTTTATTTATGACTTAGTTTGTTTGCCCCCAAATTTTGCAACGCAAAGTTTTTTAACTTCTTCTAATATAAAGAACAAGGAACTTTAAGAAAATATCAAGATCCAATGATAATATACTGTGGTAGTGTTGGAAAAGGTGATTTTCGCAAACTACCCCTTTATGAATTTTGTTCATTTTTTTTACTATTAATATTTTTTAGACACTGAAACATTAAATAAAATTTAAAAACTGATGATGATATACTGTAAGAAATTTTGCGAGATTGTTTTGTATTACCCTCCATAAATTAAAAATAAAACTGTTAGAGGAAAAATATATATTAATTATTATATTACAATTTTTTTCGTTATATTTCAATAAACTTCAAGTAATTCAAAATAATATGAAATAATTGTTCTTTAAATTTTAAGCATAGTAATACATGAATTCAAAATTCATAGATAAGAAAAGTTAAAATATAAGTTGAATATTCTTAACTCATGTAATTTTAAAATATTTTCAGTGATATTAACAATAAATATTTGCCACTTTTTAACAGTACAACTAAGAACAGTAACAACTATGTAGAAATTGTTTTATGACGAAATCAAATTTACTACACTTTGTTTCATTTTATTTCGAAATCAAATTTACTACAATTTCTTTCATTTTATTTGCTACGTGAATAACGAAATTTTATACGTTGTTTAATTTGAAAAAATATTCTGAATTAAATTACCTTGCTATAGCATAATGCAAATTTTTGCAATAAAATAAATTTCTGAATTTACTCTTGAATATTTTTTTTCATTGAATTTCTTATTTTTTAATTCATTTATCCTTATTAATCAACTATCAAGAACTATGAACTAAAAATAAAACCCAAAAAAAGATGAAGGAATAAATTAAAAATATTTGGAATCCATTATGCACTGTAATGTTGTTACAAGAATTAAAAATAATTATTAAAATTTTAGAAATTGTAAGTGACTTAAGGTTATGAGGAGTCGAGAGTCTGATCACTAGGTTTTTATATATTAGGAGGATTAGGAGGATGCTATGGTATTCCTTTTAGGTTTATATTTTGCAGTCACGAGCAGAGGTATTTCCTGATTCTTTCTGTCCAAAAGCTGACAGGGACCGAGCCGGGAGAGCTGTTTCTGCGCAAGCGTATCGACACTAACGTTACTTTTGAAGTTTGCAGCTAGGTAGCGGTCGCAAGTACACTTACGTGTACGCGAAAACCACATATGCCAATCAAGTGGATAATTGATTCAGCATCATACCGAGGCGTCGCCAAATTGCCGGAACTACTTTTGGTGGGCCGAAAAGCATAAAAAGACCTGGGGCGAATGACCTTACTGTCTTCTGTGGCAAATTCGAATTTGCGTGCACGTCCAAATTCAACTGGCAAAATGTAATTTTGTATTAAGTTTTAGTCCTGGTTATCATTTTAGTTCTTTTAGGGCAGGACTGTGGATATTAGGATTTTGGATTATATATCTTCAGTTTAAGGTTTTATTATCGATATTTGTATGTTTTAAGTTTAATTATGGATAGCGAATTATGGTTATGGTTTATGAATAATAGTTTACAGATATGGATTTCTAAATATTTGATTATAATTTATTTAGAGTATGGATACTTAATTTTTGGATATTTAGTTTTTGGTTGTGTGAATTATGATATAAAAGTTCGATTTAAGATATTTCAAAGTTTAGTTTTTTATAGATTATTTCTTTTGAATTTCATTTGTATTTTGATTATAACTGACTTTAAATTAAAATAATAAGTTCCTTAATATTATCTAGATTGACTTTCATTTTCTTATGTGTTTTTCTTAATTGATAATTGTCTGTCTTTGGAGCAACGTTCGAAATCAATGAATAGCCTGCGACGAAAGCGATGCGGAGTTCAGGTCCTCCCGAGATGACGAGATTTTCAGCATATCACGTCATTAATTGATCTTTTGTATTCATTTATTTACCGTATTTTGGATTGACTCTTCTGAGTCTGGCGCCCTTTTCTTAATTTATTACATTTCAAGACTTATCAGAAAAATTAAAGCATTAGCAAATTCAACATGAATTAAATGAAAAGTTAAAAGACAGCTTCGTTATATTTAAATATGTTGTCTCCAAATCATAGTTCTATCTTTGTTTTGGTAGCTCTTGTTTATATTCTTGCGCGCGTCGACGAGATTTCCTCGGTTACGAGGCTTGATTGTTGCGCGAGCTCGAGTTGCGTCGAGCGCTACCAAACGGTATGAGACGGCGCTACGCGCTGTTCATTTGGCAACTAAAGGAAATCCGTTGCAGCACTAAAGATATTATATTCCTATTCAACGAAAAAACTTTTTAGTCTAAAAATAAAATGATCTTTCTGGAGATAGTACCAAAAGTATTTAAATTTCCCTGAAGATTTTATGACCTTTAATTTTAAATATCAAAAATGATGAATGAAAAAAAATTTTTTTTCGAAAAACTAATGAGATTTGTCATTTGTTAAACAAACATTGTAATAAACTATAGAACAATAAATTTTTTTGCTAACAGAGCAGTGCCATAATTGTGCGTGATAAGCACAAAAATTATTCTGCCTTCAATAACAGTTGTGTCGCACGTGCTCAGATAATGTAATTTACTGCTCAAGATCTGTGAATAGTAATTCCTGCCCTTGTGTAGGAAATAATTTCGACTGGCAGTGAAAACTATTCTCTCCTATCAAACGGAACATAAGGTTTTCTTCATATTTGCGACACATAATAATATGTGCAATATGGGCGGGTAAGTACCTGTACTCGTTCCGTTAGCAATCTTCGATCCTTTTCTTCGGCTTCAGTTTCAAAGTGCCAACTCGTGAAATTAATCATTTATCACCCTTGATACATCAAAGACTATTATATATACTATATAAGAGCAATCATTCTGATTGGCTGTGATACAACAGTATTTTATAATATGAACTGATAATTTTTGCATAAAAAAGAAGGAATTCCTGCCTCATGAAGATCGATGTTTAAATTAAATTTAACATAACTTTTCGGCACTCGGGTATGCTTTAATCAATTATTCTACGAGTTTTCAATTATAATATGAAAGCATAAGTTTTTTAACGTTTCTTAAGTCTAAACTAGCTGTCAAAAACGATTTTTCAAGAGTTGCATTTATGTAACCTTATATTATTATATAATAAGTTAATGAGGTAGCTAATTCAATTTCAATCTCTATCATCAAAAAAGTATCATAAGCTATTAAAGAAGGTACCAACGTTGTTTTCCGAATTTTCATTAAATTTTATAAATTAATTTTTATACAGTAATCTAATCTTAATGAAAATAATTGTTAAGTTTTGGGTATTATATGATTTAATATGTGACATAAGCTGTTATATATAATTTTTAAATATAATCGTTTAATATTGATTTTATTAATACAGATCATATTATTTACAACGGTGCCTTTAGTACCTCCAAAGTCTTACATAGGTCACTGATGTTTGCTTTATATTGTAAAAGTCATTCCACGTAAGAAGTTTTACTTGTTAAGATAACTTTAAAACACTTCATACGTATTTCAATTTACGTGGTTACTATAAAATTACCAAGATTACGTGAAGATATGTTTGCAATCTGAAATACCAACATTGAAATAATAGGAACTATTGAAACAAATTGACTACAGAACTATAAGTACTACACAGTCTTTTTACATTAACTTCATTTGAATAAATACTTAAATTTAAGTTTAAGTGAAGCAATCAAAGAAATTACGATATCGTACACCAAAATTAAAACTTCAACCATCTGGATGACACGCTGTCACAATAATTTGCGCACTGGGAAAAATCAATATAAATTGATATTCGTATTAAAACTTATGTATACATAAAAATCAGAAAATTTGCAATCTCAAATAACAGTAAGACTTTTAAAATTAGATCTGAAAAATATGTAAATTTCCAACTAGAGATATTCTTAATCATATATCAATTAAGAAAAAAGTTGTTTGATACATATAACTTTGTAGTATTGTCATTATTAGATGTATATTTGATGCAGACAAAAAGCAGTCATAGTTATCTAGTCAAGCAATTTCAATTTTTATTGAAAAAAAAAGATACATTTTATTTTTATTTTTAAAATATAAAAACGATAAAAATCGTTTTATTAACATTTTGATTAGAAAATCACCAATAAATTTATTATATTTACTTGTAATGTTCCAAAAACAGAAACAGAGAAAACGTCTGAGATACTTCCATGAAACGAAAATATAATTATGACTCGAAAATATGAGAAATAAATGAATTTCTTTTTGAATTTGTTTTATCTTTATTGACTGATTCGCAAGACTTGCTAGGCATTTTCCAATCATATAAGTCTATGGTATCTGCTGTTACCTAGTAGAAATAAGGCATATAGTTGCCATTTATTTGCCTTATGTCAACCTTCTTTTTTCAACATGGGAAAACATTTTATTATCATTTATTTTTCGACGATCTGTTCGCCAAGGTTATAAAAAACTAGTGCACAAATCAGGTGAATATGATTTACATAAATGTTGTAGATAATACAATCATAGTTAGCTTTTTAATAGTAAATTCTTTATCGATACTAAATTTCAATAGATAGTTGTAATACTTTTTTTCAAATCTCATCATTGTTGATAAATTTTATTTTGAAGTGGACTCACAATTATATCAACGATTGGATAGATTAACGATGAAGTTCTAGGACTGTCTACACTAAAAAAGCAAACAACTACTGAAATTATTATTACGTAAAGTCTTGCTAAAGTCTTTAATAAATTTATTATTACAGATAGATAAGCGATTTATTTCATTATAACGTGATGTACTTCGCATCATCAAATTAATGTTCTGAATGTTGATGTCTGTGATTTTATCATTAATCTATCAAAGGAGAATTAAAATATGATCAATCATTGTAGAATTGAATAAAGCCGATTTTAAAACTTCCGCTATTCATTGGTCCGAGAAAATGCCACCTAATTTATTATACTCAAGATTTATAGGTTTATAATTGTTATTTCTGTAGATCAAAAACATATCTATTTGGTGTATCAAGCTTAATGATGGAACAGATGTAGTTCAACCCTTTAATATTTATGGCAAATTTTTTGAGTATGAAATGAACATTCATGTGAAAACAGTGTTTTTTGATTCAACAGCAGCTAATAGCTTCGGCCCGAATTTAAGAGGACGGTGACTACACTGTCTACTTTCATACAAATTGTAATTTTTTAAACTATTTTTCTCTCAGTGTACATTGCTAGATATTAATTGAAAAACAATTGGCGGATTACGTTGTATTTTAAGTGTTGAACAAAAAAACCCTTATCTTTTCGGTAATAATCTGGGTATCCAGTTGTACAAAAATCTTGTGTAGCAATTTTGTTGAGCACGTTGTTTTGATCATTCAATTTCAGAGATACGATGGAGAGTGTGCCGACAGGAAATTCCGGAGATTGAGTAGAGATAATTAGTTAGTGATTTTATTTGCTCACTAAATTTGTATTATAAATTTTGTGTATTATTGAGTTGGCTTGCAAAGCCATCTTATAATTTAAGTATCCCCTCAAAAATAATTAACATTCATTTGAGTCAGTTTTTATATAATGCCGTGTAGTTTCCGATATATTGACTTTTAAACTTTGAACTACACCCTGTAAATCGTGGAAACTGAGCATTCAGCTCAAATGAAACAATTTCGAATTGATTTATCTAAATAGAATGCATAAAGAAATAACTAATTATGAATTGGTACTATCGAATGATTACCCATTAGAAATATACTGTTTATTATTGTTACTCTTTTGTCATGATTATTCATTTGTACGCGGTCAATTACTGGTACACTTAGCTCATATTATAACTAAAAAATAATAATTGAAATAAATAATCATTCGCATCATACAGTAATAATTCTAACAATGAATTATTATTGTTGTCATTATTATATACACTAATAATAATAATTTCAAAACAGTTGATAGATTTATTTTTCAAAAATAATCATTTAAATGTTTTTTTAAAGTTTCAGAGTATTTTGTACTAACATGTATCGTTTTTCGCTTGTTGTTTTGAAAAAAAAATCACTTTACTTTATCATTTTAAAATTAACTATTAATTTTTTAAACACACACACATGTGAGCATATATATGTTTTGTTTCTGTAACATAACATTTATTTTTTATTAATTTTTGGTTTGAGAAAAAAATATACATTATGTACTAATCATGACATGAAAAACTCTAATATAATTAATCATCGTAATTATTATTGTTATTATATATAACTTATTATTTAAAAATAATTATTTATCATACTTTTTCCGTTATATATTTTTACTTTATTTTGCCAGCAGTTTATGATAGTGTTAATCATGC